>QKMV01003691.1:0-11131 GCA_003287335.1 Lednia tumana
GCGTACCCGTAATTTAATGAAGGTATAAAATGATATAAAAAATTTACTAAATTAATAAACAGATTTGGCTCTCTTTTTTTTTTTTAAATCGTTGTAATGTACATATTTGGCTCTTTGGCGAATAAGTTTGCCGACCACTGTCCTAGACAATTAAGTTGTAAGCTTTAGAACAATATTGGGAAAAACATAACTATTAAAATAGCTACTGAAACAGAGTAAAGAGATACCTAATGTCTTTGCAGTTGTGTTGCCTTCAATTCCTACTTCAGTGAAACTTCTTAATTACAAGAATGTAATCACAGGGATACATACAAGCTATGCATATGTGGGTTTTTTTCCGAGGTAGGTATGGTATTATGCTACTCGTCTAGCGCCCGCATAATGGGTGGAAGTATATTTCGGCTTTGCCACACAATTTGTTCTTTGCCTTGCACTTTGGACTTTGTCATTCTGGGCTTTAACTTTGATTCTTGAGGGGGTACAGCTTTACCTTTTCATATTGGCTTTGCCTCTTAAATTTGGGGTTCATTTTTCAATTTGATAATTTCCCTATGGTTCCACCCAATGGGCTTTGTCTTAAGGAGTGGAAACATCGCTTTTGTTCTATAATGAACCTTTATTTTCCCCGTTGGGCTGGATCGTGCTTCCACCCGATTGGCTTGGACTTAACAATTTGGCCGTCACCTGGCCATTTGGGTTTCACTCTGGTGTAGGCTTGGCTCACATTAACAGCATTTTTTTAATTTACCAGACCCAACTACCTGCTCAACTACGTGCCGGTTTTGCCATGGAAGTTTTTCTTTTCAGTCAGTTTTTCTTTAATTTTTCCACAAATAACTTTTTCAAAACGTAATATTGGAATATAATCGGAAATTTAAAAATTAGTCAGAAAAGAATACCATATCAAACTAACCGGAAACTTCAGAAAATTTTGGATTCCCCAGGCGGCACCCCGAATCGTGGGCATTCATACTTTTCTGAACTGGACACAAATGCATCAGAAGGTTCAAAGCCTGTCACGAATTTAGGTAAATAAATCCCAATCTGAACAAACTCTCCCTCCTCGCAGAAAGGGCCCACTTTTGGCCGCGTGGGGCCGAGACCCCGATGTTGCAGCAAGCTGCAAAATGTTTGGAAAGGTTGAAAAAATTAAAAAATCTGACTCTAATGGTATGGAAATGAATAAAGAACAAAGTGTGAGGAAATACTCACCAACATCAACAGAAGTATAGAGGGGGTTATTGTTAAAAAAAAAAAAAAAAGTAAATAGGTCACTGCCAAGAACTTGTAACAAGGGAGTTTGTTTGTTAGAAGTTCTTGGCAGTGATACCCATGTACTAACATTTTTTGAAAACTAGTGCTGAGATTAGGAAAAAGACACAAGTTTTAAGGGGTTATTGTTGTTCATTTATAGCCTGTTGTTGTCTATCCTGTGAGAAATCATACTGCTTTACACTCTTTGTACTGGGAGCGCGTACTTTTCCGCCAGGGGCGATGTTGGAAATTAAAATAGGACGGTATGGCTAGAGAGCCTATTTTGTGGGTGTCACGCAGTCTGCTCTCTCACAGTATAGACTGTACACCCACAAAATAGGCTCTCTAGCCGTACCTTTCTGTGTTAACTGTCACTAGCGCCCCTGGCGGAAAAGTATACTCTCCCAGTAAATAGAGTATATGGGGAAAAAATCCGAAGCATTCGATTTTTTTTCATGGCTAGGTATCCAAATATTGATATTTTTTCTCTAAAATGATTTTCTTCATGCAATGTGAAGGCTGATAGGAGATAAGGATATGCTCATTGTGGGCCAATCAGCTTTCTTCTTGCCGAACCGGTTTTATCTATACTCATTTCAAACCAACCTTGCCGGCGTACTTCGACAAATTCACCACCTATTTCCGTTTCCAGAAGAGCACATTTTTTTAGTTTCAAAACATTTTTGATTATATTTGTATTCATTCAACGAAATACACATGAAACAAAAATGAAAGCAGCTTCACCAGAATGAGTGAACCTTCAGGACAATGCTTGTGCGTGGGCTGGGAAATGATTAGCAATCCAAAAGTACGATGGCAAATACATACAATTTATAGGTAGATAGTAATAAATCAATTTGTAATCAGTGCAAAGCTAATATTGTAATTTGTTTGTCAGGTGCATCTAGGTCCACCCCACCCATCAAACTTTGGCTACAGCTACGCTAAACGCATGATCGACATCTACAATCAAGCATACTTTGCTCAGCACGGCAAGACCTTCACCTCCGTCGTTCCGTGTAACGTGTTTGGGCCTCACGATAACTTCAGCTTTACTTCCAGCCATGTGATACCTGCTTTGATTCGCAGGCTTCATGATCTAATTGAAAACAGTGAGTGTGTGTTTGACCAGCCATTGGATAATTAGGTACTACTAGTTACTTGAGTTATAAATTAATATGAGGTTAATTGTCCTTACAGGTCGTAAAGAGGGCACTGAGGAATCAGCTGTGTTCACTGTCCTTGGATCGGGCAAGCCATTACGACAGTTCATCTACTCATTGGATTTAGCCCGTTTGTTCATATGGGTCCTTCGTGAATATGATAGCGTGGAACCCATCATCCTATCAGGTAGGTGTAACCTTGTTATGAAATAGAAATCCTTATTCAAATCCTTATTCTATGGCAGACTACATCAGCCAATAGCTGGTCATTTCCTGGTAGGCTGCTGTTTGCAAATACTAATTTCAAAAATAGGTTACTTGAAATAATAAACAGTAAAATGTTTGAAAGATTTTTAATAGTGTTTGCTCTGTTTTGAATGCCTTGCGTCCGTGTTCAGGGCAGTAAGACAAACATCTGTACTTACAAACATCCAACCAAGACTCTGAAAGTCTCAAAAAATCCAAACAGTAAAATGTTAACCTTTAACTGGCCTGGTTACCCGTTCCATTTCCTATGAGTAAGAAAGTGATTTAATTATATTCAGCTCTCATTATTTTGTGTTGGGTATTTTTTAGTGGATGAATCTGATGAGGTTCCTATCAGCCACGTTGCTGAGCAGATAGCTTCGGCATCTAACTTCCGGGGAAAGATAGTTTACGATACGAGTGCAGCAGATGGGCAGTTCAAGAAGACAGCAAGCAATACCAAGCTACGCAGCCTACATCCCAACTTCAAGTTCACTCCTCTGGCGAAAGCGATGGAAGATACAGTTGCCTGGTTTAAGGAAAACCATGCGACAGCAAGAGTATGATTGGCGTTACGTCTATAATTTAGCACTAAAATTTTTTGTTGAACCTTATCATGTGATATAAAAATTTTCATGTAAGCATTTTTCTCCAAATGATGTTGTATTGCAAAAAAAATAATAAATAGTGTATTCTGTGAATTTTAAAAATTAAGAAATGGGTACATGTTTTTTTTTAACCCTGATCTGATCTGTGTGTGTGGATGGCAGTTGGGATATATTTGCATGATTGATACCCATGCTAGTGCCTAATAGAATGATTTACATTTTAAGCACTTTAGCACAGGATATGTCGGCACTGCGTTCATTTATAGATTAATATTGAAACAAGCATTTATCAGCCAAAGTCAATCACTTTGAGCATAACAAATTGTGTGTTTGGTTTTCCAACATAACTTAGCTTTCCCAGCTTGTAAATGTACTCTGCCAGGCTACTGCTAGCCAGAGCTACTTAAAAGGAAGCCATTGAGTTTGAATAGAGCATTGATTCATCCTTCCAGTTCATCTGCTTTCGTTTATAATTTGGAGGAGGTTTTTGTTTATTCTAGAATTCTCTTTGGCACTTTTTCTTAAAACTGATTATTTACTGGGAAATGTGCACTCTAATGTCTGGTGTGGTTTGTTTAACTCGGTTCGGAATAGAGCACGCACGCAAAGCGTTCTAGAACTACCATGGGCCATGGGGTTGGCAATGTAGGTACTTGAAGTATTTTGTTTTTCCGGTCTAATCGCGGCAAGTAGTGAGTGCGCTGAGACCATGCAACCAATGAAACCATGAGACCACTATGAGACGAGCCTTTGTTTATACTAGCCAACCAGTCTTCCCCATGCAAGCCTGGCCAAGAATGCAACGGCAGTCGGCACTCGGCACGGGCAACCCCTAACAACGGTGTGCGTAAGCAAGCGCATGTTCGCTGCCTGCAGCTGCTATCTCTCTCTGCTGTGAGCGAATGTGCATTCAGTGAGCTCACTTGGCTCACTCTACAAACCCGCATCTCACTCTTGGCCAGACCGTCGAGCAGTGAGGCCGTGCCGGTTTTAAGCTCGGCCTAAGCTCTATTAAATCACTTTGTCTTATAAGTAACTTAATTAATACTCACCTTATCAAATCGATTAAATTTTTAAGATACATACATGTGATTGCGTGTTTATGTGGTGGAGTCAAGAAACATTAGCTGTATTAGACGTCGTACATTCCTCACTACAAGGAATGGTTTTGTGTTCAAGGAAGTCTGGAACGATTATTTATTAGAAATATTTATTACGTAAAGTGTGATTCGCGATTTTTTTACTCAAAATGTATTATCGACTTGGTTTTACAAATGTGCTGTGCTGAAGTAGGTTGTAAATGAAACCAGTTTTGCCCACGCCTGTCAGACTGTTGAACTCGGAACATATTGCGAATTTTTACCTATACTTCGTGATATAATACGTCTTCGAAACGTGCGAACTGTCAAGCGTGCTTGCAGCATGAACTCGGCAAAGAAATCTTGCACAGACAAGATTCGGTCCTTGCGAATAGTGACTACATTTTCAAGCAACCTGCTACTTTGACAATGTCTAGGTCTTTTGGCCTGAACTTGGACAATAAGATCGAAATTATGTACAGTCTCTGTGTTAAGGAACCGAACAATTAAAGGAAGGTGCCAAGATGCCTGGTATAGTCGTGTTCAAGAGACGGTGGAGCGTGGGTAGCGACGATCTCGTTGTACCCGGTGCCTTCCTTCTCGTACTACACTTGATATGGTCAGTACCCTACCTGTCACCTGACAATATACATGTTATAGCCATCACTCATTCATAACTGGCAACTGCTCATATTCATAACTGCATTCCCAGAAACACTTCCAAACGAGGAAACTTTAGGTACCATTTAACACATTTGCCATTTATATTTTTTGTGCTTAGTTGTTGCAACTCTGAACTTTTACCCTCAGTTCGCTTTGATTACCGATTATTATATAACTAGGTATGTAATTTATACTTATCAGCCAGTTACTATTTGCTCGAGTGATTTCATATAAAACTTTCCTTCCGATTGTATTTAACCGTTTGCGTTTATTGCGTTCATGTATATTCCTATCTTTCCTTTTCCGTTCATGTTGGTAATCTAATCGGTTGCATTTGGGTGGCATTTCTGGGAGATAAAAGATATATCTTTCCTGATAATGAATCAAAGAGCTACTGGCGCCAATTGCCCCCAAAGCACAGAGCCCAAAGACTATACATCAGCCACAAAAAATGAAACCCCAGTACCATAGCCATTAGCAACATAAATAATTGTCCACAGCTATAAAAGCATTTTATTATTTCTTCGAATTTATGGAGGCGAAATCAGTTTAAAAGAATTCCTTGACCAAGTACTCTGATTTTTATAAAGAATGCTAAAACCGACCATGGAATTAATACATGCTACGGTAAGCGTTTTGTAATTGCTTGCAAAACAACTCGAATCAATAATAACACATGTTGCTACATCTGGTGATAAACTGTGAATGGAATAGGTAACTGTGCAAGGAAGCTATTTGGAGGACAGCGGGCTTCCCGTGTTTACTTTACTTATCAGTCACATATTAATTAATAAACCTGGCACGCATAACCTTACCGTATTCGCACCATATTGTTTGTCATTTTACAATGCGACATAAATCATTCCACACTTCGATTCACATTTATTGTATCACGCCAAACATTTCGGGCTGGGTTGGGGGGGTTGGGGGGGGGGATCACAAGAGTAAGGCATGACGATTGACGATGGTCATGAATCACGTCATTTCACACTTCTCGGTATATAGATAATTCTTATCTAGATCCGGGCCAAGCTGGAAGCAATAGGCCTTCTGATCCAACCATTCATAAAGCAAAAATGTCGGCATGCGCTTTGTCTCATCATTCTTATAATCTGATTCGTGCACCAAAATATCACCTGCCGCACAATCAATTCAACCATCCACAGATGGCATGATAAGACTGAGAAAAGACCGACGAGTACCGAGCAGAAATAAAATGCAGAACGGACGTCAGGTTTTTACTTGACTATCAACGTCGTTGAGACAATAGCAATTATTTCATCAGACTGCAAGGTTGATTTTTCGACAGACCTGATAAGGTATTAGGATCTAAGGGACAGGATCTACCAGCAGTAACCTTTTCGAATGGATCATAATTTCGTTCCAAATCCGAGTGAACAGCATCCACTGACAACGAGCAAAGTTCAGTTCCCTTAGTAACCTCACGTGAAACTTGGCCATTTAGGGCGCGACGAGATGGGGCGGGAAGGGGCAAAGGGTCGGAAAGGTGCTCAAATCCATCGCCATTCGCCACCCTCCCAATAAATCCGTAACACGACAAGTGTAAGGGAAGCTTCTGTATTCTGTGCTGCGAGGCCGAATACTCACATAACGCCACCCTGCTGCAACTTGCAACTTGCCAGTGCTGAAACTTGCATGAAAATTACTTGCTGCCATCAACTCAGAGCAAACCATTAATGCTTTGATTTTCATGTTGGGATTATTTATTACCGATTGGCGCCATTAATAATTAATTGCGCATGCCTTTATTGGAACAGCATCGACGGAAAGCAAAGCACAAATGTGAGTTTCTCTTTGCGTGTGAGCGTGATCCAATAATCGCCCGCGCTTGTTTCGCCTACTTCCTATTTTTGCCGTGGACACGATGACGCGCTGACAAACGTGATTGATCACTTTGCTTCCCTTTCTTATCCCACATTTCTCAGTTCTCAGTTCTCAGTTCTCATTGTCAGTTCTCAGTTCTCAGTTGTCTCTTCTCAGTTCTCAGTTGTCACTTCTCAGCTGTCAGTTCTCAGTTCTCAGAGTTGTCGGTTGCCCGTTGTCCGTTGTCGGTTGTCGGTTGTCAGTTGTCGGTTCTCACCACGACTGCTCTCGTCTCTCGAGCTGTTGCCGATTGCCAACCCTTGCCTTTGTTTCCTCACTTTCATATTCTCCATAAGCAATTGTGAATCTATAATTAGTTCGATTACATTTCGACTAGAAAGCAGTTATTTTTGTTCAAAGAAATTGTAACTTCCTTGCTGAAATTTACGATCTTCTTATCAATCAATGAATTAACGACGCCATTTGTTCAGTCCGCGACGTTTCAATGCAGTTATTTCATCAGGAATCAGAAGCTCGAGCGCGTTTCTTTAAAAAAAAAAAATTAAGTGGTGTTTAACGACGCACTGTATAGACAACTGGCCCTGTGGCACCGGTCTATTGGCGTCGGTGTTTAGCAACGCACTGCATTGATAACTGGCTCTGTGGCACTGGTGTATTGGCGTCGGTGTTTCACGACGCACTGTTTTGACAACTGGCTCTGTGGCACTGGTCTATTGGCGTCGGTGTTTAACGACGCACTGTATTGACAGCGGGCCTTGTGACACTGGTCTATTGGCGTCGGTGTTTAACAGCGCACTGTATTGACAACTGGCTATGTGGCACTGGTCTATCGGCATCGGTGAATGATAGGGTGATAATGAGGGTGATGTTGAACGTAACAGGGAAGAGGGGAAACCGTGTGCCGCCACGTAGCCTACTTCTGTCTAAAAGCACCAAGGCGACCACCGATTAACGTCCCTTCCGAAGGACGGTACAACTCGAACAGCATGGGATTCCTCCACTAATCCGTACTGTCGAGAGATTGATGGGAAGGGAGTGAAGCTGTCGCACTAACTTCAAACCCTCCAGCCTCTCCCGAACAGAAATGGACCTTGGTATGAATGGTCATTCATCCAACCTTTGGTCCACCGCAATGTTGCTTAACTTCGGTGATCTCCCGAGAACCGGTCTTATACATCCAACACGCAGAGCGTTTCTTCTCGCTTGGAAATAACACTCTTGAAACTAGAATTATAAAGTAAATAATAAATAAGACATGCTCTTCCCTTTTATCGATTGTTCAGTTGAGGTCTCTCTGTCTCCTCTAGCTCTCTTTTGGTTTCATCTTAAATGTGTTTGCCTCGAATCATAATTCGCCGCGGGCGGTATTTCACGACTCAATCTGGAAACAAAGCTGAAATAAAATTTTTGCGCGTGTTCCGTTGACTGAGCATGGACCAAGATCTTGTTCCGAACTTGTGCGCGATTTGACGAATTGAAGAATTCGCAATCAATAGTAATTATTGTTGTCGGATGTCGTGTTGGTCTCTTGAGTGGCGGCGCGATGTTCGCACCGTCGCATCGACAAATTCAGCCAGCCGTTTTTTGCTTTTTCACCCGATCCACCCGATCCAGCCGATGCAGCCGATCCAGCCGATCCATGGCTGGCTGGCTGGCTGGCTGGCTGGCTGGCTGGCTGGCTGGCTGGCTGGCTGGCTGGCTCGCTGGCCATGGCTGGCTGGCTGGCTGGCTGGCTGGCTCGCTGGCTGGCTGGCTGGCTGGCTGGTTGGCTGGTTGGCTGGCTGGCTGGCACGCGATGGCTAAACTTGCGAGGACAGAGAATACATTAACTACCTGCTTGGCCACCCCAGGGGATACTTCTCTCCTACGGCTACCTCCCATTCTATTCACACCCCAATTAGTGGCTCACGCTCGATGCCACCACTGTCATATTTTGATCGGAACGCTCGCTGGCAGTTCACTGCGAAAACCTAGTTTTTTTTGTCCCCATCCAAAATTAGCAAATGAAATAATTGGTTCACAATTACTTTTTTTTCGCTCGTATAGATATTCAATACTCATGAACAAACATTTGTATGTATCTAATCTAGTAAAAAGTTCATTTTGACGAATTTACTTTTTCGAAGAGAATAGTAATTGTGATGTTAACCTGACTGTATTTCCAGGGGGATGGCGTGAAATCATTCATCTATTTAGGGCAACGTTTTTTGCATATTTATAGCCTGCCGTTAGGGAGGAATGGCATAGCATGCGATTCCTTGACGATGCCAGGCTTCACCCCTTATGATGACTAATGGTAATACGTATGTTCGCTTGGTGTGCACGTTGGTTGGAATTAAATTTAATATTTAACTGCTTGCGAATGTTTGCTCGGTAGAGTGATCGTTTTTGCTCATTAAACTGCATAGTATCCATGCGCTCTAATGCGAATGCAGAAACTGCTGAGGCGTAATAATGATTTCCGTTAGGTACACAGGTTTCCTCTTGCTCCCTAACCCGTCGTCCTCTTTCAACTTGCTACAGGATTCAGGTGTTTTTTATGTCTCTTCAAATCAAGATGGATCGAAATAGAAGGAAATGTCATCTTGGACTCCAGGATAAAAACTGAATCTAAAAGTGATTGCGGTAACGAACCTAGGAAAATGGAAACCAATTTGATCGACTCCAGGATCGAATACATGTGGAATCTAGGACGCGAGTTCGGAGCTGTTAGTTTGATAACACAAGCGCACAAACGGAAAGAGCAATGATATTAAAATGATACTGGTGGGTGCTTACTGCGTTCGTACTGCGTAGAGAAAGAAATGATGGCCGCGCTGGCGTCATCAAATCTGCCATCACTCGGGGAAGGAATGTCATCGTGCCACATTATAGTCTGCGGGGGCTGGTTTTGGGAGACTGGGAGGGGACAAAGAAAGAAATTGTGAAAACGTACTTTACTCTTGCTAAGACGCCTTGAATGACACATGGAACTGGCTTTCATGCATCGGACTATTTTCCAAGGGAATACTGAATAGATAAAGCATTTAGGATCTTGATATGTTGACAGTTTATTAATTGATACCTACTTACTTTGTCAAGTAGACACTCTAATTCTTTGCTTGGTCATGTAATGATTAACACAAATGATAGTTCACTATCAATGTGGCTATATGATCAAAGGTTAAATTATAGGAGGTATATTTCCACATAAAAGTTTGACCATGGTACGACCACGTAGGTCTAGGCTATGTGCGCCCATGTGCTTTATAAGTTATGTTAAGTATTCCAGCATTTACATTATTAATAGGCTGTTCTATTCAAACCCCAATAGCGTTGTCTGTACTTTATTTGACCGGAGAATTGTTTCTGGACCACGAAAATGTAAGATTTTTGTTCATACCAATTGTTTTGGAGCAAGGTTTATACATAAACCTTGGTTTTGGAGCAGCAATGCCTTTTTAAAAATTGAGAATATTTCAAAATTGCAGCTTGCGCTGACAACGAGCTGTGACGTTACAACACAATACTGCAGTCGGTCGTTTTCGCTCGCCCAAAGAACTCCCAATTTGAATGAAAATAAAGTACCTACTCCCTAAAATGCATCGTACGAAGGGACGAAAAAAAATTCATGTGATTAAATAATATCAACCAGAACACATGGGAAGAAAAATCAAACTAGGTGAGAGTTCCGTACTTTTATGGTAGGTAACCAGCATGCCGCGTTTGGCTGTTGAGAATTACTAGGTACGTCTCTCCACATTGGTAAACATTTCTGTTGAAGACAGTTCTTACACTACAGGGAAATATCAAAAAGATGTGCACATTCATGTGCGAGTTCGTTCTTACAATATAATCCTTGACCACTGACCAGCTTATTGCACCTTTTTAGTCAGCAATTTCATGTCACTTACACCATGTCTTGAACAAGACATGACATGGTGACATGATGCTGGTGGCACAAGGGTTTATAGTACCTAACTTTCATTATCTCCAAGTGTCAGATAACAACTCCAATTGTTAACAGATATCCACAATCCACGGCCTTCTCAATACATTTGCAGCCATAAGAGTAGAGGGAAACCAGTATCATTCAGAGGGCTCTGATTTTGACACTTTCAATTTATTGTTTCAAAAGAAGATGATTGTGGTAATGTCCGTTTCATCAACTCGCGAACATGTTCTCGTGAACACAGCTTTGGTCTCTGATTGGTCCAAAACAGGGGCGACGCTAGAGGGGGGGGGGAGAGGGGGCGACCGGCACCCCAGAGATGTCCTCGCCCCCCTGCCCCCC
>QKMV01003692.1:0-11128 GCA_003287335.1 Lednia tumana
GTGTGTGTGTGTGTGTGTGTGTGTGTGTGTGTGTGTGTGTGTGTGTGTGTGTGTGTGTGTGTGTGTGTGTGTGCATATACGATAAACACACACTCACACACATCCAGACGCAACTATTAATAGGTGGGGAACACTAACGGTGCAGTAAATCGTTTTTCTGTCTCGGAATGAACTATGATTAGCAATTATGCAAAAGCCGGCAACGAAATGACGAATGGGGAATTGGGAAGCATCCAAGAGAAAAACAAGCTGATCGACACCAAACAAGTTTCTCGGTGTATACGTGTAAGAGAGATTCGCGTTGAGTTGCATCTCGTTGTCATCGTTATCGCGATATTTACTACTCGGTAAGAAGAGTGGGCTCATGCAGGTAACATCGCGGTGAATAAGAGTCTATTTTTAAGTCGGCAAAACGAATGGGCGAAAAAAGTAAAACCTCGAACACGTTCTTGTTTTCTAATTTATACGTGACGCACTCGTGATTAAATAGTTGCACATGGCCAATATGCGATCCGTCTCCGATACATGGTGGTGGCTCTAGTTAGATTAATTAATCCGTGCATCAAATAGGAGATAACACCCATCCGATTTTTATGAGTGCGCGTGTTTGTCGTCAGTGTTTGATTTTGTCGTATTATTATTGCCTACTGTGCATGTAGTATGTCAGATGTCTTACTGCAGAGGCAAGTGTAAGAATGTTGTAAAATAGGTGTGGTGGATGGATGGTCTGACATTTGAAAGAATACGATCCAGCAAATTTCTTTCGTCCATCCAGTGTGTACGAATACGCACGTTTTTACGTACAATTTTTAAACATTTCAAAATCAGTTGCTTTGAATATTATGTTATCCGCGTTGAAAACAAGCGCACACAAAATCTAGTTTCACATACTTTTGTCCGTTAGTCTAAATCGAATCACACAATAATTCCATATCCCCAATCCGTCCAAACTTACCATTTTGATCTCGCGAATTATTTGTTGTTCGGCGTTGATTTGATTTGGCTCAAGGCTCACACCACTCGACGAGATAAAGATATATAGAATAACACTTGTTCAAATAAATTCCACAACTATTTCAAATAGTATGCGTCATCACTCGACGAATACAGAAAAATTAAACAGTACGCGGCAAAGAATCACTATCCAGGTAAAATATTCTTTTTCTATCACTTGTGATACGAATGATGAGTCACTGATTACAAAGACAGAGTGTTTCTGGCGGCAAGGTAGCGTAGGATAGCGGCTTGTTTACTACAGTCGCGGTGCCTTCAGCATGTGTCTGTCTACACTGGTAGTAAGATTGCTATTGGAGGGTGGGAGACAAGCGACCACAATATATAAGTCTTCACCGACCAATCCGCTGCAGCGCGATTACGTCATTCTTGTCAGGATAATACGTTTAATCTGAAATTTGTTAGTGTAGTAAATGGGAAATTTTGCTTTTTAGCTTTCGTTCATAGATGAATATTACGTTACGCAGGAGGGATTTAAACTGTAAAAGTTATTGTAATACAACAATTGCGTATTGATCATATAATGAAGAAGTAGCAACGGTTAAGCCTATACGTTGGACTGATGCAAGTTTTTTGTAGGAACTATTTTAATTCCGTACTCTTGTTCGTTTATGCACTTCGTGGTGGTTATGGACTATAGAATTATACAGCTATAGTTGTACATTTTACACCTGCTTTGATGAGAGGTGCAAATGGAAGAAAATTCCTATTTCGTTTAATTGACTTTGGTTGGCGTTGTGTTGAGTATTACTGATACGGATCGCTTCAATTTATTATACGTATTTAATTTTCCCAGCATGGCAATTGAGGTAAATTCATTCGAATGAGTACGTCGATATGAGTGGGTTTAGGGTTATTACGTCGGGTTTATTAAATAAAAATTGGCAAGAAACTAACTGTAGCAGATTTCATTTTTCTGTGCCAGCTAGATCGACGGATGGAACTTTTGATCAATTTCTGCAGCATCACGATGCAAAATACGTCACTAGTGGTATAAATATACAAACACTATAATCTGCAGCACATGGTGTTTCTGGAATACCATACAGTTGACGACCTGCAATTGCTCTGACGAACAGCTTAAAAAGAATTAACCCCCACCAACATAATCAAGCGTGAATTAAGCTGGAATCATTGCGCACTTTTCTCATGTTATCTCTGCTTTCAAATGTACATTCCAGAGAATTTTCTCGTTTATCACATAACATAATATCTCATACGTCGAGAACCATCCTATCGACTTGCGTAACTTTATGGATTCTTGAAAATTCACGCAAGAGGGACTTATTTATTGAGTGTTAGTAAACATTTGGACCCGACATGAACATTAAAATAGATTTCGGTTTCCATTGCCATATTTATTTAAGAAATTAACGATACTTTGTCAATTATTGCGACAAATATAGTTTGGGCATAGATTAATTTAAAAGTCTGAAGATAGAAATAGGAAATGATAAAATGTGTTATTGTCTCTAATTGCAAAATGCAACGATATTTTTGACGTGAAATGAGGGCAAAAAAGTAACTATTTATTTACTGTAGAAGTTGCCCCTGATGGCACATGGCAATGTCTAAAGCCAGTTCCAGGCAGCTTTATCTGGATGCAAGAAAGAGTGTTTACGAGAGCGTATTTTCCTGACCTTTCTCTTTCAGATAGAAATGAAAGGCACGACAAGAGCCACGTGAATGTTTAATACCTATGCCCGAAATATAATTCGCGGAGGCAATTTGGTATTAAAACAAGTAATACTATTGATAATTATGAATTTCACTTAAAACATGGGGACTCGAACCCCGGTTCTTGAATTTCGCGTCCTATTTCCTGGTCACACATTTTTGAAATGAAATCAATATTTATCAACGTTGCCTTGGCATTTACTAAAAATTTGATAATCTTTAAAAATGGTAGTGGTACCAAATGTAAAACAAACTTAATGAATTGGCCAGTCAAATGTAACATTACTGGAGATACTAATTGCGTTGTACAAGTACTAACATTAATTGAATTCGTTGTGATCAACTATTCAAACACTTGTGGGTTAGCACGAATTGATGAGTGTGGAAATGAAAAGAACCAACACAGATTTGGAACCAAATCTGTTTGGCATGATTCCAGCAGTTCACTTTTGCTATAAAGCAAGCTTGCCCTTTCAGGCCTTGGAAACCTTACGGTAACAAAACTGTAGAAATCTTTCTCAAAAATTGACGAATTCAAAATTCCTAACTATCTTACACATATCTGTGCTTAAAACCAAGACCAGCTGCAAATACAGAAATATTCTTCCCGTACCGAACATCCATATGACATTACCTAACAGTTGTAGACGTCACGTGGAAAGTAACCGCCTCCAATTTTTGGACGGTAAATATGAACGTCCATGACTCGTCCTCTGACGTGTCAACATGCCATTGCAAATATATTCAAGGGTCTCGCGAGTCACGTTCAACTGCTTACACTAATACCCGCCCAAGCCAGGCACCAGACAAAGTTCGCGAAGCTTTCTTGTACTGGTCATCCCCCGAACCTCCCACGCGTATCCTCTCTCTGGCGTGGTCGTATAAACTCATACTCGATATGCAAATGAATGGCGCCCAGCTCACCGCACTGAGACTCACTCAAAAATTCACGGACCGCCGCATGCCGAGGCGAGTGACATCACAAGCTCCACACGTGGCAAGCACACGTGTTCACGGCAGTGTAAATAACGTTTCGTATATCTTAGCGCACACGCTTCAAAGAAAGCGTCAACGCAACGCTATTCATCATTATTATATACAAAGAGAGTGCATTCATGATTAGTGCAATGCGAATTTTGTCTAAATCAACGATTTCAAATGCAAATTAAACCTCTCTGACGATGGTGGATGTAGGCGGCGCGGTTTTGCTCGATTTTGAGATACTTTTCTGCCCTACAAAAGGGTCTTGAGGGGCGTTGGCGTGAAGATGGTACCGCCAACGCCGCCGAAACGTTGGCACTCATATTTCCAAGAGTCTCTTTAGGGCCGAAAAGTGTTTCACAAGAGAGCACGACCGTGTAGGCAACACTTCATCACGGCTCTCGACACTTCCACGCTAACATCTCCGACAACGGTTTCCTTGTTTCGCCATGTCGAGGGATATCGATGGAAATACGAAGGTAATGGAACCTTTTGTGCTCGTGATTGGTATGTTTCCCGTATCACGTGACTTTTCCAGGAAAGTATCTCGTTCACGTGCATATAATGGGAATTGAAAATTTCCATCGGTGAAATTGATCGATCGATTCGACTTTGTCATCTGTGTCAATAACTCTTTAGTGACTTTCGTCACATTGATCACGATTGTCTGGCTGTGCAGCAATTGCAGTGTCGTGTTTTTCTTAGCCAACGAGAGCACTGAATGCTGTGACTTCTTATTCGCAGGGCATGCAGAAATGGTAGAGGACAAAACATTTATGATCTATAAATAGAATTACAATGGCAATGAAAATGTGGCCTAAACTTGTAACCTTATTGGCATTCAGATCACACCTTATAAGAAGCTGTTCGCCTTGTAGATTATATTGTCTTATGTATAACACTGGAGCAATTTAATGGTAAATATCTTACTTTTAAAAGGGGCATATTAACAATGTTTAAATGACTTGCGAGTAATATTTAACCAAATATAGGCCGTCATATAAGCTGTGATAGAATAGACTACGTGCTAAGCGAATCGGTTAGCATTTGAAATAAAGACAGTTTCATTTGAAAAGGCTGCTACCGAAATGTTCAAAGCCACCGACCATTTAACGGTCATCGTTTGATAGTGCAGTACAGCACGTAAACATTTGATCAAGTGTGATCTGGTTACTTTATAATGTAAAGTGTGTACTCGTTAAAGGTCATACTGTCAAGACCTTGTAAAATGTGTTCAATTACGATCTGCACAAGCAAATTACTTCCGGTGTGCAACATGGTTCCTAGTTCCGCTGCCATGTGGATTTTGCACTAATCATGGGGATTACCCTGCGATGATCTGCTGTAAAGCTTGGTAGTTGGCTGTACTCTGCGAAAGATTCTTGTAGGAATTGCTTCAGCAGGAGATTTCAACGGCAGAACAGGAACTGAAAGATATCCGAAGCATAATAAACCTTTTACTCTTTTCGATGTAAATCTAATGTAATTATTATTACGAATCCTTTTAACTCTTTTGCCGAACAAGTAATTAACCACATTTTAAAATCATATTGGAGGAGAAATGCTTTCGCCAGTTGAAAGAAAATACTCACGAAAACAACATAGTTAAGTGATCTTTCACCGTTCAGCAAATGCGTATTAAATGGTTACGGCATCATGCCAGATATATGTACAAAAACGTGTCAAACCCATAATTCCTTTTTGAGTTTGGGACTGTAGGCTCTACATTACACAATACATCAATCAATTACAAGGCATTTAATCATCCGACGTTTTATGGAAAAGTTTTACGTTTCCTCTAATCAATGACTTCATTGACAACAACTATAATAATGAACGGAAATAATGTGATGTGATTTCAAGCTTTTAGTTCGCTCATTGATTAAATTATTTCTCCATATCTCAGAAAAGACTTCGTCAAGCCAAACTGAGCTTCGTAGTTTCATTTGATTTTTGCGAAAGTTCCTACAATCGGTCCGTTGCCCATGTGTATACAGCGGGATATGGGAATAAAAACTATGGATTTTTAAATATATTGTTAAAGTAATAACAGATAGTTGTATAGATAATTTTTAGCTCACTGATATGCTGCCAATTCTTGGTGAGCGGTGACGGACGTTTGAGTGAGAGTATAGACCCAAGATTTTTGGCACACAAAGCAGTTCAATTCCCCCAAAAAAGAATTCGTTTTGTTAAAAATAGGAACACAAACATAGTGTTCGAATTTGTACTGCAATAATAGTAACTTGTTTATGCTTAAAGTATACGCCTCATTCGTAAGAATCGCAATCTTTCCGCCAAAAAAAATCACTTGGCGAAATGTCCGTCCTCATATTTTGCTGTCAGCGAAACTCCAGAGCGGTCGAACCGTCACACTTCCCAAAGTTGACGGAAAATGTCGGCGCAACGCCCGCGCTACCCACGTCAGAAATAATTCAAGTAACGTGCTATTTTATGTGTTCTCTCTGCATCCGTACTACAAAGCCACGTGACCGGCAGAAAACAGGCTAGCGCTCATTAATAAACAAACAGTCTGCCACATAATGCTGCAAAACGGATTATACTGCAACGTAATTGGTTCTTGTTATTGTTATTGTCGTCATGGCAAGATTGCATTTGCATTTTCAAATCTTCGTTTTGAAGTCATGAAGGCCGTACCTCTTTTTTAATGTTGCGAGAGCGTGCCGATAGCTTTGTCCGCTTGGGATGAGGAAGTAGAAGAAACAGGGAGGTACTCGAACCCCGAAGTCTACAGAATCCTGACATCAAATCTCGTGGAGTCTGATGGAATGGAATCAAGGGTAAACCGAATCAGCTTCGCCAGAAGCATTTAAAAACCCGTTGTTTGCAGTCAACTAATATTGTGCTGCCATGTATTTCTCATGGGAAATACAATTTGATTTGACTCAGAAAAGCAATTGTTCAGATTATCTTTAGAACCATTCTCTCCAACCCACGACGCAAGGCCTTTATTTCGTATTTTCAGTTGCAGAAAACTTTAGGAGCCGAACTCAAAACAAGTGCAACGCTGAACCGACTTAATTACTCCACGGGGTTTTGGTATCTTAGGAGGCGCCCTTTTTGGGATTAGAAAAAGAATACTCTCATTTTGTGCTACAGCAAATAACTTACATTTCTTGGTACACCGGATATTCGTTTGGATATATGAAAAGTTTTTACCATTAGAGAGCAAAATCTTGCACTTCTTGCTCTACTTGCAGAGTCGCTGACGCTGACCCTGTGACACTAGAGTCTACTGACGTCGGTGAATGATAGGATGATAATAAGGGTGATTATGAGACTAACATGAAAGAGGGGAAACCCGATGCCGGCACGTAGCCTACTCCTGTCGAAAAGCACCAAGACGACCACCGCTTAACGTCCCTTCCGAAGGACGGTACAACTCGAACAGCAGGATTCCTCCACTAATTCGTGCTGTCGAGAGGTTGATGTCAACGGGAGTGAAGCTGCTATACTAGGTCCAACTCTTCCAACCTCTCCGAACATATAGTTCTAGGCATGAAAGGTGACCCATCCAACCTCTGATCCGGCGCAATTTTGCTTAACTTCTGTGATCCCACGACAACCGGTGTATCGAGCATGCCAAACCGTTTGGTCTACACAAATTTGCGAGGGCCAAGAATGACGGGGAGCGTCTCAGCTTTGAAAATACCATCAGAGAATTCGAAATTCCTGCTGAACACGCCACTGGGTACGCCGCTGAAGCAGTGCTAACATTTGCAGCTCGTAAACGCTCGTTCGCTAAACGCTTTCGGCACATAATGGCGGGTGATGACACTAAAAATGGCGTCGGTATATCCGCATGGAATATACAGCCATTCCTGTCGATCTGCCAAGCTTGACAGTCAACAGTCACATATAGGAAGCTGTTTAAAGAATATGATGATCAACATCCGGTAGGACGATCTATCGCCAATTAATTGCACGTTTTATGCGAAAATATGTGACGTATGTATCGTTGGATAACAGTGTTTAGCGAGCAGAAAGAAACGGGGTTCAAATCAAATTTCTATGCTGCTCTGATGTACATTGGAGGAAAAACTAGCAAAGAAAACAAACTAAACGTAATCAATAAACGTCACCCGTTACGCGGTGCAGTGTTTGAAAGGAATAGGCACAAGTAGATAAAAAACAAATGCGCACATTCTGAGCAATTAGTTTTTTTTTGTGAAATTCACATCAACTTTCTTAAAAATGTTCAATCAAGCTCACGCCATTTCTGCATTTAATTATTTAATTGACACGGCACTCGTATGATCGTGAATTTCGACGGCCATATGGATCGACTGCGATTTCCAATCGGTTTACACATAGGTTCCAAGAAAACATCGAGCCGAGTATCTGGTGGGAGGCGCGAAAATCAGATGCAGATTGCATGTGAGAGCAAAGTACGTACGCAGTACTCGGCGACGGGTAGCTTTATGTGTGCTATATAGTGCGTATGGTATTGTAACGCAACGCGGGCATCTCTTCGACTCGAGCGAAAGGACGCCGGCCGAGCGTACTTGCGACCGCCGCCGATCGCTGCCCGCTCGACCGCTCGGACAGAAGTGGACCATGGCAAGACAAACCACGCCATCCACCCCGACCAATAGGAAACCGACTCCGAGAAACGAGAGGATGTTTTTATTTCAATATACTACACGTGAAAAAACGCATAGGTATTGCTTAAGGAAGTGTGGAATGTCATAACTCATGGAGTCTGTTAAAAGAAGCTATACCTATATTTTCACCAGTTATGTCAGAGCGAATTAGAGCACACATCTAGCGACGCGCACCCTAAAAATTTCATCAATCAAAATTCTTTCTGGTGTCGTTTTGTGTAGAGCGGCTAGAGATGATAGAAGAGGCTAGCTATGGTTTTCGTGGTATTTGTGCCGGGCGTATACTTTTCGAATTTAGACGTAGATACGTTTGTGACCATAGTAATGGACCGCAGTAACCGCATTGATGGGAAATAAAATGATCATCTATAAATAAAGCGTGTCGGTTGAATGATTTGGTGAGTCACAAAGGGAAGTGCCTTGTTTTGTGGTCAACGGATCGAGCGAAAAAAAAACGTAAGAAATTTAAAAGAATTCCAACGCCGTCAGTGATTCGCTAGTTTGGCCTGTAGGTCGCATAGCTCGTACCTCGTGTTCCGTGAAGGTCGCTGCTTGAAAGTGGCTTCCTTTTTTTAGCTCAATCTGAGAAAACTTAATCCCAGAATTCCATATTTATAGCGTGCTAGTCGAAAAAAAGGGATGCAAATCATGGTTATTCTTGGATTTGGTCAAAGTAGTGGGTTGCTGATAGGCAATAGAGTAGATAAATCCCTTCCCGCTTCAGCTACTATATAATATGTTGGTCTCTACTCTATCCTACACCAAACTCGCATACACTCAAAGCGTAATCCACTTAATATCTTTCGCCTTTCTCTTGGTTAATTTAGATTGAGGTGGTCAATTTTGAGCGACGGTACTTCATAGCATTTGCCATCGGATGGCGAGACTCTCGACTTTTGGCTTCATCGACAAACTATTGATGAGTTTGTCATATTACAATAAAGAATAAATTTAAAACTTTGCGGGTTCACTCATATCCGATTCTAAATTTCCGAAACCCATGCGTCCAAATGGAGGTCGCCTATACACGTGCAGCACGAACACCCTTAATCCGCCCCATTCGAAACACAAATAGCATTCCATCCCCTATCGGTCCGGCAACCTTACGCGGGGTCACCAGCGTACACTCTTTTTTGCTGTTGACAACGGGCGCTGTGACCAGTGGCACCCCTAGGCTGACTCTTCATAGCCCCCCCTCCCCCACACATCCAAGGGCCGAATTTAATAAAAGCGCGGTAGGTAGAGGGGTAGCTATAGAGGTATATAGACCAAAAAGAATTGGTGTAAGTGTATATAGAGTATAATACTGACAGGATTGAATAAAAAAGTAAATTGGTATATAGCCTGTGGTGATACCATGGGGGTATCTACCTCGGGGGTAACGAGAGGTAGAGAAAATGTGCTTGAATTGGGCCCCAGGCGCGAAAAATTTCAACCAATTTCCTTAAACATGTCAGTAGTTGCAGTTCCATTGTTTTTCCTGTGTCCATTCTCTTAATTGACTCGGAATGAACACAGGAAAAATAGAATTTGGTCGAGCACATATTTGGTTTACTACAATCACACGACTTTCAACGAATTTCCGGCAGAAGAAGTCAAACTATTAACGATGGAGTCACGATCATCCAAATACTTCTTGGTTTATATTATTATTCTCATCTACCTCGCTGTCAGCTGCTTGGGAAAATAACGCCCAGAAAAGAAAATGAAGGATAAAAATTTGCCCGCTCTGAATGGAAGGAACATTAACAGATAGAAATTTCAGAATTCCCGGCTTTTTTGTCAATTTAGGCTTTAAAGTATGAACAGAGGCAGCATCGTTGGTGCCCCCTCGGACAAGGCACCTCTAGGCTACAACCTCCTGCTCCTTATGCGGAAATCTGGCACTACCTGTGGCACTGGTATACTGGCGTGGGTATCATTCAAGTGAATAACAGAAACCCGTTGCCGGCACGTAGCCTACTCCTGTCGAAAAGCACCAAGGAGACCACTGCTGTAACGTCCCTTCCGAAGGACGGTACAGCTCGAACAGCATGGGATTTGCCTCATCTAATCCTTTCTGGCGAGGTTGTTGACGATTGGTGGGTGAAGCTGCTGTAGCTTCAAACTCTCTCTCTCGAACAGAACTAGGTCTTGACATGAATGGTCACCCATCCAACCTCTGACCCAGCGCAATATTGCTTAGCTGTGGTGATCTCATGGGAACCGGTATATCCAACACGTCAAACCGATCGGTAGCTTTTGAGTGCACTTTATATACTACACTCAGCTTATCCTCAGTTGTCGCCAGCATTTAAAATCAATATTTTCTTTCTTTCTGCGAACCCTGACTTTATATTTCGATCAAACTTATAGCAAACGTGTAACACATCGTTAAAACAAATTAGACCAAAGCTTCGTCGAGATTTAACGTCAGGGTGCTGAGATATGAAGAAGAAATGTTCGACAAGGATTAAACATTTAAAGCCAAATACACGGCTAGTAATAATTTGAAGAATATTAAAATCACTTCAAAAATACCTGCTTACTCGACGACTCGAACCCCGGGTCTTTTGCTTACCGGGCAAATGCTCTCACCGCTGAGCTAAGCAAGGTACGGCATTTCGGAAGGGATTTTAATGTATATGTGTGGTAGATATCAATTGAGAATTTGATCCAAGTGGCTATGACATCTTTTGAAGTCATTTCAATATTCTTCAAAGAGATGTTCGATTTTTTGGTGACAGCCAAGAAACAGCGTCGTATACAGTAAAATAAAAATGAGTTTACCGCACCAGACTTTTAAGGTACCACCTTGACGCCAAAAAATACCAAAAATAGTTCACGTTAAA
>QKMV01003694.1:0-11123 GCA_003287335.1 Lednia tumana
CTGACTTTGAATGTGAACAGTATATAATGTAAAGAATGTAAGAATGCAGAACTCCAAAAGGAAAAAAATATATATATATATTTGGCGGCGGGACGAATTATTTTCTTCCCGAACTCGCCGCGCTGCCCTAGTGACGTAGTAGCGTGGAGAGATCCAGCCGGCTGGTCAGCCCCGCTCGTTTGCAGAGGCGATCACAGTGCGCTCGCGAATTTTGCCGGTGCTGGATATAGTCGTGAATAGTTGTGAATAACATTAATAGCAGAAAGTATTATGGTGAAGAATTGTTGTGTTTTTCAATGCTCGAACCTAGGCGGCAGAAATACCGACACGTATTGAATTCAAATTTGCGCGTGTGATTTATTTAAGATCCGATCAGTTGATCGTTAGTATTGATCGTATTGATCAATTGATCGTTTTAGTGGTTGATGAGTAGTTATTATTGAAAACTTTGAAGATAAGAAAACTGGAATGATTTCATGACCTATCATGCACAAATGTGTATATTATGGTTCCTATCCATGACAATATGTTGTATCTCCCCACTTGACAGACTCACGCTTCGTCACTGCTCCCTGTAGCACTACGGAACCAGTCAAATACCGATGACACTAGCAGTTATGCAATTGCGTCTAGCAGGACCTGCTCCTGCTGCTTGCTTTAATTGGGAATGTGTGTCTACATTAGGTGCTCCGCAAATACCGCGACGATAATCCCGACGGCAGCATCACGTGGGGATACGAGAACGACGACGGCTCGTTCAAGGAAGAGACGATCGGCGTCGATTGCGTAGTTAGTGGGAAGTATGGCTATGTGGACCCCGACGGCATGCGAAGAGAGTACACATATAGCAGTGGTATCCCTTGTGACAAAAACAAGGAAGCGGAAGAGGAAAAGGGCTACATGGACTATCAAAATAATGCGTTTGTCTTGCCGAATGGACAGTCTATTGACTTGCAATCTTTCAATAATCACAAGTCCAGGAGACCTGTTGCTCCCAAGTATGGCAAGTGAATGTCTCATATAGGTATTTTATAATATTAGGTATTTAAGTAATTATTGAATACGGTACCTGCCAAGAGTTGTTTTAAATGGTTATTTAATTTACATTCGAATGTGAAATAATTTGTCCTTGTACGATCGATCACGTCGAAAATACAGATAGCAAAAATAATGCTTTCACACAAAAAAGTTTTTATTTGATTTATTAAAATAAATGTGAAACTATCCCCTCCAATTTTTTGTCATGTTGTACACCTTTCCTCAGGAGAAAAAAACTAAGAATATAAATCATCTTTTGACGCGAGAAGCTTTTAAATAGTGTGGTTCGGCCATTTTTAAATAGGTAAGTCAAGTCTTGAAGTCCGAGGTTCGTTTCTCAGCGCAGAGAAACGTTGGATGTGAAAGGGTGAAAGGTTAAAGGTGTTTTGTCTCGTCGATGGACATCATTTCACGAGAGACGCATTATTATTGACGAAGAAAACAGTCTCATTTGTGTTAAGGGACGGGACATTGATATGAAACTGTGACATCTAAGTTTCAGTGTATTTTTTGGTAAATTACAATATAACCTAGCTTTGGCTACTTAGATATTGGAGTACGATTTATCTTAATCGTATCGAGTGTGGGTGGCGTCTCCTTTTCACCCTTGTTCGTTGCTGGTGTAAAGAATTATGTGGTGAAGTTGGTTTGGATTTGATTTTACATAATTTTGATCTTATGGAGCACTGCTGACATCAGAGATAAAGTTTTATTCAATCCTCGACGCACCTCTGGAAACCAATGGCAACTCGGGCGGTACAATCAACATGTATACACTTTAAATATTTTTTCAGTGAATAAGTTATCACTTACGTTATTTCAATGGATGAACATATTCAAATGGACCTGGACGAGACCGCATCGAATGATGGCAATGATGACATTATCATCAATGAACGGGATGGCCTCCCAAATATTCATCCAAACTACAATGGTATGCCACAGTTACAATCCAGTGATCTGAAACAAAACTCTGAGGATGCAACTTCATTGGATGAAATGATTCGTGATGAGGATCTTCCAACATCACTCATCGTCACTAATTTAGATAGCCTAATATTTACCAACGAAGACCGAAAGGTTGGTACTACGTGTTCAATCTGTAGTAAATTGCACAAAAATTACCTACATCACCATTTATTAGTAAGGAAAACAATTTTTTCCAACTCTATTTCAGAGTGAAATCAAAGAGTTATTCTCCGAATTCGGCGAGCCAACATCATTCCAATTCTTTCGCAGTTTTCGACGAATGAGAGTAAACTATCGTTGCCCTACAGCAGCTGCTAAAACCCGAGTACGTCTTCATCAAACACAAATTGGGGAAACTTTAATGAACTGCTACTTTGCTCAGGTAAAATGATAATACAATATCTATACATACGTAGTATGTTAATTATGCGGAAACATTAGATAGCACTTAACAATGTATTTGCGGTACTTGCTGACAGCTTCAATTTTAAACTGATCTTTTATAAATTATTATTATTATCATGATCTATTTACAGCCAGTTTCTCCAATTGACCTTGAAGGGCAACACTTAAAGGCCCCTGCGCTGACCAAACAGTTCCTCATATCGCCCCCAGCTTCCCCGCCAGTTGGCTGGGCTCCTCGAGAAGAAGGCGAACCACTAGTAAACTACGACCTTTTGGCTGCGATTGCCAATCTGACGCCAGGTGAGCAGACCTCTGATCTTAGTGCTTAGCTGCTGATCATTGGATATCTTTAGATAAGAATATAGATTGTTTGACATTTTTATGATAGCAATAATGTTCTTGTTTAATTTCAGGAGAAACACATGAGCTTCATCCTCCAGTCGGTGGCAAGCCTGGCATCGTTGTGCATGTTTGCGAAGAATCGTTGGCTGCTGCTAATTCCACCAAGCGGATTGGCCAGACCCGGTGCCCTGCACATGAGCATTAGGCATTTGGCTGACTTGATGCCGTAAGTCCTCGCTTCCGTATTCTAGAAACTAGACCTATGATCTTGGGAACTGGTACAGACATAGGATAGGAAGAACACAGATTAATCTGTTGTCAGATGTTGGTCGAAATGTGGTGGTCTGAGCGCCGAAAAATAGATAAACTGAATGCTAAAACTCCATTATTTTCATCTTTAGATGAACCTTGTTTTTTTGTATCTATTGATGATAACAGATTTAGTTACCAGTTTATGTAGTCAGATTTCCATTATCTAATTGCCATGGCAGTCAACAGCTTCTGCACTGGTTGCCTGATTGCATGGAATAAAATAATGCCGAAGATGCAGTAAAAGGTTACCACTGTACACTTGGCACTTGGCGGAAATTATTTTCAGTAGAATACCCATTTCAGTTTTTTTGATGCAATCGAATCGTGGTGCAAAGTGTGACTTAGTGCGAGCTACTTTAGTGCAAGGGATCCAAAGAGCAAGCAATCCAAAGCCATACAAAGGTTAAGAATTTAGTGAAAATTAAACAAAACAAAAAATGAAGAGTCAAAGTGGAATGAACCAACTTGCATAAAATTTACAAAATATATTTACTGGATTCATTTGTGATTTAATTTAGTTGCGGAGTCCGACTTTACTTGATGATCTAGTTTTACTCGAATGTGTTACATTTGAAAGTGAATAGATTTGCTCTTGAGTATCAACCATAGACGAACAATTTTGGTGTTATCGTAAAATACCTAGGCCTACTGGACACCAACTTCAGTTATGTAGATAATCTTACGAGTGGGTGGGTCTTACTGTATCTATCTAATTGTTTTAATCCGTCACTTGGTGTAGAAATATACCTTCTTTACTGTTCTGTACCATACAGGACATAAATTTAATAATGAATAGGATAACAGTTGTTATCTTCAGGTAGTATTAAAAGAAACTTCCTTCTCCAATCACTCATAGCATTTAATCTTAAATTAGAATGAATAGCCTGTCAATCCTTGTCTAGCTCACTGTACATTATAGCATTTCAAATTTAAATTATTAATAATTGGATTGTGCCGTGTTCCTGTTGCATTCTGTTACAAAAATAAATCGATAAGAAAATATCCTGCTGGTTTCATTTTGGAAATGCATAGAAAACTACAGTAACCACACATGTTAAATATTTTCTTTAGTTGCAGCATTTATTACCTGGAAAGTCAGTCAACTTCTTACTTAGCTATCTATGTCAGTCGTCTGTGCCTGTGGTGCCCTTCTCCCTCTATATCTGTAAAAAGCTACTAATTATATGATTAAGTAGGCCTGCCCAACAGGCTTCAGAAGTAAGTTCTGGCTTCGCCACAATATTTTTACACAAAATTTGTCGTTTGCTTTGGTTCTACTCGATGGGCTTTGCCAAAAAACTTTGGGCTTTGTTTTGACATTTGGGCTTAGCTCTGGCATGAGCTTATTCGCATGCTGTCCTGCGTTTTTATTAGTGTCAAGGTTTGGCCACCAGGTTCGCAGGTGTCAAGCAGTCAGACCGCGCAAATTAAAGTTATGAAAATGGAGTTACGAAAGAACATTTCATTGAGGCCGTAAGGCAATTTCCTGTGTTGTATAATACCTCGCTCGACTCCAAGAGCAGGCCGGAAAAAGACCTGGCTTGGGTGCAGGTGGTCTGACAATTCCGGGAAATTGATGGTTCGTAAAATCCAAGAAATGTTTTAAACATAGGGTAGAGTAACCAGTTGTGGACAGGCTCAGGAAAGTTTTGAGTCTAACAAAAATAATTTTTAAGCATACTTCCCTTTTATTGTAAATTAGCCAATTAGCCCAGTTCTGGCCATGATATTCCTAGTTTTGGCCAGCTGAAATTCCAGTTCTGGCCACCCTGGCTTACTACTTGGGGTCTATACCCATTCTATAGAGGAACAATGGAGATTCTTAAAAGAAATAATCTAAAAAACCAATAACTCTGTAGGTATTGAATCTGGTGTAGCAATATTTCCAGAATGATTTTAAATGAAAAAAAATACATTTTCAATAAATGGGTCCCATTGTTGAATCAACAGTAAAAATGGGCACCCTGATATTGAAAATGAAATGTATTGAAAATGTATTTTCAATTGGTGACTAGACATTTTTTAGGTAATTATTACTGTTTTATTTATATTCCAACATTATCTATGGTACCAATAAATAATAAAATTTTCTCTCTTCAGCCCATGAATGCGAGAAAAAATGGAGAAACCTGCGCGATACTTACAGGGAAAAGGTAAATGGGGAAGTTTTGGAACCAAAGAGTGGTGCAGGAGCCAAGACCACGAAAAAGTGGGCTTGGCTAGACCCTGTCTTTTTTACGAGATTTCACTGAGCCCCGGCCGATGACTTCCAACTTCACCACACCTTCGTCTGAGCCTTTACCTCTACCTCTGTGCCTTTGTCTTCTGCGTCTTTGCCGTTGCCCTCTTCCCCAATTTAAGATTTCTGGCTGGAAGAAACTTCGACGACAGAGAACGTCGCGACCCTATCGCTTCCACCCTTTTATCGACGATCATCAGCGTCGTCCACAATGGCGCAGAAGACGTCGTAGATGGCACAGAGGATGTTGACGATGGCGCAGAGGACGTCGACGATAGCGATGATGGCACAGAAGATGGCGCCGAGGACGTCGACGATAACGCAGAGGACGTCGACGATTACGCAGAAGACGTCGACGATAACGCAGAGGACGTCGACAATGGCGCAGAAGATGTCGACGATGCCGCAGACAACGTCGACGATGGCACAGAAGACGTCAACGATGGCGCAGGAGACGTCGACTATGAAGCAGACGACAACGATGTCGAGGATGACGTAGATGAAGTTAACGATGGCGCAGATGACGTCGACGTTGAAGCAGACGTCGTCGATTGCTACGATGAAGCCATCTTCGCCGACAATGTGGAGGACAAAAATCTCCAGGACGAAGTGTTCGAGGCACAACCCGGACATTCGGCACCTATCCTTTTCCAGGACATGTTGCAATACGCAGCCGATGTCCCGTGGGAGATCGACCCCGACCAGGCGAGGATCGCCGCACGATCGCAATCACCATACCTTCTTCGACTACGGGGTAGTACCCCCTCTAAATAATGTTGGATGTGTTCCATGTGCTGGATGCCAATTACATTCGGAATTCCGGAAATCTAGAATTGGTGAAAATTGTAGAAAATAATAAAGCACTGCTCTTCACACATCTTTACCACCCCTACTACCTACTACCCCTTGCCTACTACCTACCTTCTTAAAGTCATCGGCTACTTTTCTTTTTTCGTCGGGGGTTGACGGAAACTTTATTACATTTGGAGCAATTCCCAAAAGGTAGCTCATCACCGTGTAGAGCACACAATAGACCGTGGACTCAGCCATCCCAAAGCGGCTTGCCACATCTCTGATACAACTTTTGTTGCAGGTGTACCTAATGCAAAATTAGTAGGATTAGAATTAAAATAAATAAATAATTTGTGAACATTGGGGGACTAGCCACAAGGTCTGTGGCTGCCAGCTAGCCCCGGATCACGTGGTAGTACGTACCATAGAAACGTGAGTATATGAGATTCCGCTGAAATTGGAATACTTCTCCCGTAAGAGCTGTCACTTGGGAAGTATTTCGAACAGCTAAGCTCCTCGATTAGCTTAAGGCCGGTAGCCCGCATAATACGGAAGTTTTTCTTAAACTGAAAAGGAAATCGATCATCTATGGAGTCCGTCAAAAGAACTTGATCCAGCAATGGACCCATTTAATTCACATAAACTACCAACTTGCTTGCCAAGCCTGGCATAACCTATCTGACAAGCAAATTGTATCTTGTATTGGTATTCACCTCCAAGTTCGAGTATTATTGGACAATATCTTGTACATAATTCTCAATCTTAGGTTTTTTTTGTTTTCATTACGTCTATTAAGTGGATAATTTCTTCATCTTCGTCAGTGCTAGAGGACTCTGATAACTCCAATAAAGAAAAAAGTAATTTTGGCACGTCCATTTTGAACCTTTGGAGACGAGGAGTGGGGGTTGCACCGTCAAAATTCTTAGTGCAAGAAAGTGCGCACTGGTAGCGAGCGAGCTGGCCAGCCGAATACGAAAATGCTGTCATAGTGCGCACTGGAATTCCCAGTCGAATACGCGCCTTGCAGTCAGTGCACACTGGTGCGCACCAGTGCGGCCGGTCGAAAACGCCATCAGCTCACATAAGCAGTGCACAGATCATTTTTGTTGAATTAACTAATATTTTTTTACACTTGTTTCCACTTCATGAGCTTAGCCTAAAAAATTTCGGCTCTGCCCAACTTTGCTTATTGAAGCATGATTTTGGAGCAAGCTGCATGCTCCAATTACTCGTACGTTACGTCTAATTCACTGAATATCTTTTATATCAAAACATTGTCTAGCACGCTCTGGCTACAATATTTCTATGCATTACGCACGTCTCGATTTTCGACCACGCACCACGCTAACGCAATGCGAGACTAACACATCCGGGAAATATCAACAAATGGTTAATTTACAAGCGAGAAGGAAAGTGGGCAAAACATTGTTGAAACACATGGCATACAAAGCAACATTTGCGCAGATGAACTAGCAATTAGCTTATTTGCACTCTAGTATGAGCTTAGCTTTCATATAAACAGTGCAATCCTAATTTTCATTCGATAAATTCCTTTATTTTACACAATTAGCCAGATTGCATTTCTATTTTGCCACGTTTTTTTTGTGATTTTTTTTCTAAATTTTCTTTTCCAAAATTTGACCATCAGAATTTAACCCGAATGGAAAGAATTAGTCAGAACCAAATACCACATTAACCCAGCATGAAATTTCTGGGTTCAAAATTTTGGGATTCCTAGTTGGGGCCCCGAACCGCGTTTATTCATACCTTTCTGAACTATGTGTCTAAACTTTCAACGTCCGTCATATATTTAGGTAAAAAATAACAATGTTCCCACAAATAACTCAAAAGGGCCATTTTCGGGCGCATTGGTTCGAAACCCTCACATTGGGACGGGCTGGTAAATGTTTGACAAAGATTTTAATTTTCAAATACAAATCATATGGTGTGGTGTTCATATCGGTCAAAGGAGTCCATATAACGAAAGGAACTTGTTGAAAACACACACTTGCAAACGAAAACATCAAAGAGGGGATAAATAAGTTATATACGAGGCGAGGATCATGTTATTCTGATTTAGGGTTTTGGAAAGCTCATTTCTCAGAAGAAAAAAAAAATAGCTACAATAGAAACAAGATAGGTCTTGGCTTCCATTGTGTAAATGAACAAAAGCAAATCTTTTTAATAACCGCCCAATTTAATTTGTTTCAATCATTCAACTAATAATAACCTTGTATCCTAATTTACAACATATTAGTGTTCTAGAATAATGAGTACAAGTTCATTCAGTGTTAATTCTTAAAAAGCCAGTGAATTCTTTTGAGCGTTTGTAAAGTCAAAATAGTTTAAGAATAGCTAAGAATCTTTCATTGCTTTAGAAAACATCGGATCTATTTACAACCGGGAGGGACTGAGGCCAGTGCTTGGCTAATTTGTTCATTGAAAAAAATAATACTTCTATTATCAGATGCGCCTATCCTCTATATAGGTACAATTAATTGGTAGAATTTTCAGATGATGGATGGAGCACACTGTCTCTGGACAGTAGAGAGATTCCATAGGCAAAACACAAGCACTCTTCTCATGCCATGTATATAAAAGTGTTAATATCATCCTCATCTCTTTTCATATATTTATGCTCAATTAACCATTCAATTTGTTCTTTTATCATCTTCTTGCTAGGTAGGAACATATTCTTCAATATATCCACAAGTTCGGTTTGAAGTTGAGCATTTGTGATGCGTTTACGCATTTTCAATATTTTAATTATGGCTTCTTGAACTCGGAATATTCTCAGCTGGACGATGCTCTCATTGTCCTCTTCTTTACTTCTTTCCGTTGAGAGTTGAAGCCTGCCGATCAGGTTCACTTTCCCGCGCTTCTGAGGTTTTCCGTTCTTCCTGCAAAGTATGTGTTCAGAAAATTAGTTCAGAAAGATTAATGGGCCCAATGATTAGGTTCACAAAAATCTCCTTGAAAAAATCAACGACCATGTACTTACACCAGAGCAAACTCCTGGTTCACCCAGAACATGGTGTTGTCTGCGAAGTCTTTCAACGAGGCCACTTGTGGGGAATAGACCACGATTTGTCGTTTCAGCTTGGGGAAAGCCACCAAAGACTGCAAGATAAACAGTAACAATAGTTTTAAAAATTTGTCACATCAAAAAACCAGTCCCTAGAGCCTCTACGATTTGCAGTCTGCACCCTTACCCACAACGTTCTTCTTAGTTCAGGGTCTGGTAGTTCTGTGGCAAGACGCAGATTCTCATACGGTATCTGATCCAGAGGACGCTGATTCCACGCAAATAGGACGGCCATCTGGAAGGTGGTGACGTCTACGTCAAACCTGCCTATGCTGTTTGTGAACGTGATCGTTCCGTTGGACATGTGATGATACCACTGTAGCTTTCGACCACTATGTTTCTTCTTATAAAAATCTTCCACCTCCGGGATATAGTCTTCCAGCTCGAGTGGCAAGGACACTGTTACTCGTTCACTCCCTCGGGCCCAAGCACCAGCATTCAAGATCTTTATGTTGATGGAATCTGAAAAAAAGAAAATATCTCTAGGGGTCGGTTTTGGTGGGATGAAGCAAAGCTGCAGGTGTCAAAGTCCATCATGGGCAAATCGATTTTTAGACAAGTGTAGTGGCGAAGCGAAGACTTCAATACGACTAACCCTAGAAAAAAGGCTTGTGTCCGTTTTTTCGCGCTCTATAGGCCAAACAGCTGGTACGATTTAAATTTATTATAAGGGTGGACGTGAAATCTCTCAACTAAGACCCCTGAGTTGCTGAGCACAATTGATACAATATTTTGTCCCAGAAATTGCATTTTAGGAAATTCTATACTACTTGAATCAATGTTTTTCACGATTTTGTTGCGGCATGAGGTTTGAACGGCTGCTTCAATTTTAAGGAAACTTTCGGGTTACCTTTGAACGAGCAGAATCTAGAACTGGCATAAGTTCAAGCATATTCTGTTAAGTCCTTTCTTTTATAATTTGTATTTTACTAGATTTTTCAATTTTTATTAATCTTTTACTCACTGACAACTGGGTTGTTGATTATGTGGTGTTTAACGATGCACTGTATTGACAACTGGCACTGTGGCACTGGTTTATTGGCGTCAAAAATATGGGTTGTATTTTGGCAGATGATATATTTTTTTAAATTTCATTATACCTACATTACAAATAACAGGTAGACAATTTCAAAATATAAAGGCCGAGTACCTAACAAGTGGTCTTCTCCTAAAAAAGCTACTACCCAACTAAATACTTCTCAATTATATATCTCCCGTATCGAACGTAATCTCTTGGTTCTTTTCAGCTCCCACCTCTGCTCATACTATTTGTGTTTCCTATTATTTCTCTTCTCTGTTCACTAACTCTCTCAATTTTTCTTTAATTTCCACTGCTATATATTATTCCACTAAAACTAACAAATAATAAGTTATACTGTAAACGCTATATTTTTAAACAAAGAATAAATACTTGCGCTCATCATTCAAGGCAACTGTTAATAAGCATTCAGCAAAGCCTTAGTACTAGTAGACCTTAGCCACAAACTGAACGACCTTGCAAACATCGATAATTACAGCCTCTGGGCTCCTTCCTTCTCTTTATTTCCCCATTTCATATTTAAGTTGGTGAGTGGTGACACATGATAACTCCAATGCAAACCATTGATACCTGTAGACAATTGCCTCAGTGCCAGCCAGCTATCGGAACGTTGTTAAATACCACAAGTAAAAAAGCAATTTTGACATTAAAACAAAAACTGTTATGGCCCATTCACAATGCGACGTTAACTTGTAACGTTAACGTAGAACGCTAACGGTAACTTGAGACGCTATCTTAGAATTTGAATTTCCATTCACAATGCCTTTTGAAGTAGACGTTAACGTGAGCCATCGGCCAATCACAGTCGCGTATTTTACCGCCGAAACAATAGACAGCTGTTGGTGACATTTTACAAATTGCGATGGACGAAAACGATTTACTTGAAATATATATAATATATA
>QKMV01003697.1:0-11118 GCA_003287335.1 Lednia tumana
CTGTATAGAAATATTTTATAGTAGGTAGGTGTTAGCAATAGTTGAATTAATATTGTGGTTACTATAGTTACAGATGCATTGTTGAAGCATTCCATAGACCTAGCATAGTGCGTAATGAAAATGAATTGGCCTTATTGGAATGGCGTACAAAAAAATTGCTAAACACCTATTTACCCAGTTATTTGTGCAATGAGTGGCATATAGGTAAACTACATTATCTTTTCTTCTGAACAATATTTCTCAAGCTAACATAGCTAGAGATTGAACCAATACTTATAATAACAAACAATCTTAAAAGTTCAAAATCAGGTGTGAAGAGTGTATAAAGAATGTAGCTAGTTAGTGACAAAGTGTCAATGGGCTTCCAGTTGGTGAGTTATGTGGAGTTAAGCTAGAAAACAGATCCATTCGATTGGGTGCCACCTTGGTGAGGGCTTCTCATCTGAAAGATAGCAACTTAACTGCAGCACTTAAAACAGGTATTAAGATGTTAATTTTTTAAGACTCATGTCTTCTTATTAAGGAATTGAGGAAGCTTACAATAACATTTGCAAAACTTTGGGAGTTTGTTTGTTAGAAGTTCTTGGCAGTGATACCCAGTTAATAACAGTTTTTTTAGGTCTATAAATGATTTACAAAACAGTTTTTCCAGAGTCATTGAGAACCCTACGGAAACTTAGCTCGATAAGAAAAGCATTACACCACAGTTTTTATCAGCTCTAGAAATGGCATCAAGTGGCCATGTTGCAAATCGTCTATTGATTGTTGGTGAGTAAGCAGGTTTATTCAGTGACGTTTGTCAATAGATAACGTCTTCTGTACCGTTTGGGATACCACAATATGTTTTGAGGAGAGTGGTGGGGGAGTAGGGGGCTGGGTAACACTGCCCTTGGGCATGCACACATAAATATTTATTCCAAAATTATTTAATGTTATTTTAGCTTAGTGAGCAAAATTTTAAAAAACCATTAAAAAATTAGTCGAGGTGGAATTTTTTGTAATGAATGAGGACGTTCTCTCACTCAACTCGGTTCAGCCTATTTTGTTGACAGGAACAGTATAGTAGCCAGTAACAAGAACGTACTACCTATCTTCAATTTCAGAAATTAGGACCTAAGTTGGGTTACCTTATTTGATATTTATTGCAGGCCCCATCATTTACGAAAACAGCCGTGTGAAATGTAAATGGTAAAGTTAACAAGGTGTAGTTTTACTAACATCTGAACTGCATTGCACTAGGATTCAAATTGTAAAACCCACCCTTGCAGAATTTGGTTGTGAGTTGCAGTTGAATATGCCTGGTATTGGATGTCTGTACATGTGTTTTTGTAATGGCTACTAGAACTAGTTCAGACACTTACTTAAATCGCCATTGAGGCTTGAAGGGGCACGGGTACATAGTGGTTGTTGTGACATTTGATTATTTTTCGAACTTGATATATTGTATACAGTAGAATAATTTAAGTCAAGAATCTAATTCCTCAAACTGAAAGTATTTGGAGGCAATGCAATGCTAGATTAACAGTACCTCTTTTGTCTTTTAGCCAGATAGGTGAAACCATAACTATGTACTGTACGCTTAAGTAGAAAGTACCTCAACTAACCATTTTTTTAAGTAGGCACTATATCACCTCTTATTACACACAAATCATTTTGATACATCAAGATAAATATGAACTTGTAAAAAATATATAAACTTTAAAATACCAAAGCTCAAAGACTAGGCTGCCACACAACGTGATACTCTCCACAAAACCACGAAGATTTTAAGTTATTGCATATTTTTCTATAAATGAAGGAATCCAAATTTCTATAGACAGTCCAACAAATTGCAAGATATTAGATTAAGGTGTGCAATCAATTTCATCATGCGGATCACATTATTTTTAAGAATTTGGATATGACATCTATCTCTGTGGAATTACTTGTGTAGATAATGCTTTCTGTCAATGTGCATAATTCTCAATACATGGCGCTGCCTTTTGTTATTTGTTTTTGGACAATAAATTTTTTTATTTTATTGTGAATGGGTATTTTTCCATCATTTGTACTACGCACGCACCGTTAACTAATAGTAAATTATGTTTCAGAGATTGCAAATCTTCTTTAATTGCTTGTCAACCTTACTTTATCAGGGTGTTGGTTTAATAGGGTATCTTTCATTGCCAATACTGGTTTAAAGGATTATCACAATCTTAGTAATCTGTGGTAAATATTCTTTTTGTATCATTCATTCATAAACTATAGATGTGCCAATGCAACTACTTGAGAGTTGACACATACTTGCAATGGTTGTCATATGAATATTTTACGGTTTTCGTATTCCCAATTTCCGAGCTCTGTACCAAATTGAGAAGTTGATCAGTTGCAGATTATTTGACACTCATATGTTATCTTTGCAGCTATATTTGCAGCCTGGTTTGATCTGAAAGATTGATAACTGCTTTTTTTGAAACCAAATTTTCGGCAACTATTTTAGTCATACTATATGGGATAGTTCCGGACCACTAGGCACAGCTGTCTTCTTCTCTATGTCTGCATTTCGTGACCAATGAACTAGCATGCAGTCTAAAAAAATATTCCATCACCAAGTAGTTCAGTCACAAACTATGAGTTCACTGATCAATTCCAAATCTAGCAGATTTAGATTTCACCAAGCATTAATTGTTTTAACATTAAGTGTGGCTTAGGAGAGATTGTTTATAGGTGAAGAATCATTTTTTAACAAGCATTAGAAAAAATGAGATTTGTATTTTGTCACTTTTCAACAACGAAAAAAATTAAAACTGGGCGCTAATTGCAATCTTATTCGCAGACACAATGGTCTGGTTCATATGACAATGTGCATTGTGTGGGTTATATTTTAAAGGTTACATAAATAGAAATGCGATGGTATGTGGTAATATGTTCAACACATTTACGTAACCAGCATCAACCCATTTTTGCTGCATGCAATATACGTTTAAAGTGTTTGAAGGCATACCCAATTATAGTTAAGTTTTTTGTTAACATAATTTAAAGAGCACAAAATGCTTCAACACATCTTACTAAAAAAATTGACGTAGTTGCAATAACGTATGCTACGCTGTTCAAGTTGTACTGCGTTTGCCTGACTTGCAAAAGCATCGTAACTGACTGAAATCCATCAATGCATTGTAGACACATAATGGAAGAGTGATGCACCTGAGAGTGCTCTTGGGCAAAAGATGCATTTGTGAAGACCCTTGATACAACATTTAATTCTTTCTCGCTGAAACTTAAAATGTCATCATTTTAATTTTACCATTCACTAGATTGCAATTTCTTACCTTTACTTAATAATTAGGCACTAAAGATTATAGGAACATAAATCAACTTTTTACTTGATGAGCAATTTGTCTCATTACTAATCCTTAACAATTCATTTAATAAGGGGGACTATCAGATAGGCAATACAGAGATAATTTTTATTGTATGCCATAAACATATATAATGTGAAAGATCAAGAAAACACCTGTCTTTTAATTCTAGTTCTTTAGTAGCGATGTTCCCTTAACTGCTATTTATTATTTTGACTACCTAAGTGAAAGATTGACTTCAGAATCTTAGTGGTTAAATTGGAAAATCTTGCTCTACCAATAAAGGCCGTCTTTCGGAGTTATTTTTGATTGTTCTCACAACGTCTCGATATGGATGTGGAAACCAGTGTTTTTGGTCCGTGGGACTACGTAGTCATGGCATGTATGCTGTGTGTCTCGGCATCTATCGGAGTTTATTTTCGCTTCTCGGGAGGTCGGCAGAAAACCACCCAGGTAGGGTATTGTGCCGCATGTGGGTTTCAAAATATTCCACACATTCTGGTGAAGTTCAAATAACTAGAGTTCGGTGTTACTTCTGTGTACAGGAGTACTTGCTTGGCGATGGAAAGATGAGCATTATACCCGTAAGTTTCTCGTTGATGGCTGGGTTCGTGTCTGCAAGTTCACTCCTTGGTGTCAGCGTTGAAGCGTACAGCTTCGGTAATATATATTTTTACATGATATTCCACTCATAAATGAGATTTTGATGTGTGTGATAGGTAAAAAATCTTGACTTAACTTCTTTTCTAGGCACTATGTTTGCAGCAGTCAACGTTGGATATTTCGTCGCAACGCCATGTGTGGCTTACATTTATTTGCCAGTGTTCTTCAAATTACAGAATACAAGCATTTACAAGGTACGGATAGTTCCACATAATTCTGTGCCTATGTAGTTACATAATATGGTAAGCTGCAAAGGCTTCATGATACTTCAACTTACTTCAAGTTGAAATAGTAACATGTGATAGCGTAAATTGCTTACCGTTACGTTGCAGCAGATTTAACTAGCGGCGAGGATTTTTTTACGAAGTAATTTTGATAATGATGGACAAAATACCACACTGTATTTCCCTTCTGATGCCATTTGCGGAAGACTTTCTGGCTGCATTCTTTGTCCTTGTCCATCCCTTCCAATTCAGCTGTTCTCCATTCATTTTAATAACTTCAGTGAAGATGGCAAACGGTTGACACGTCAACAAGTTTATACTTTCACAGTCTACCAATCGAACTTAAGGCAAGTTATGGAACCCACAAATTATTCCTAGTCAGTACATCTAGTGTCAAAAAGGAGTAGTGCCCATGCACCAAAGAAAGAGTCACAACAGAAAAATTTGCTTACAATATTTTGGCAGAGCCAGGTCCTTTTTTATGATTGAGAGATTAGTTGAAGTTTTGCTTACAACTAACAATTCTTACACAAAGACTCTTAAATAAATAACAATTAGCAATCATGTATTGTGCAAGATACATAATCGTGTATTGAATTTGAAGCGATACATTTTTCTATCGTTTTCTTGTCACAATTCTTGGGTGAGTTTCTAACGATTTGTTTTTCCTAACTTACAGTTTACTTCCCAGCCCAGGCTCACTACAACTATTCTTGATTTTAATTTCTTTTTGAATTATTTTATCGGTACGCAGCTTACTAATTATTTCTTTTTCAGTACTTGGAGCAACGGTTTGGCGTAACAACACGGCTGATTGCCAGCATCGTGTTCTGCATTCAGCTAATCATGTTCATGGGAATTGTACTATACGCCCCAGCCCTTGCATTGGAGGCCGTCACAGGTTTGGACAAGACTTTGTCAATGCTCCTAATCGGGGTAGTCTGCACGTTCTACTCGTCAATTGGTGGAGTGAAGGCTGTCGTTATTGCTGACTTGTTTCAAGTAAGTACGCCATCTTCATATTTGAGGGTTCCGAATGTTTTGTTTTTTTTACTCTTCCCGTGGTGGTTTTTTTGCCAAAGTAAAGGTGGAGCTACTTTTTATTGCGCAACCCTCGGCAGAAATATCTCAGTGGACTGCGGTTGGTTGAGCGAAGATCACCAAAATATTAACATCCCAAGACGTTGCCAATAACATGGGTCCTAAAAGAGTGTCCATCTGTTTTCGAACCCTAAGCAACTAAGTATAGCATTACAACTAGAACCATAAATCATAAGTCAATGGCATTTCCAGTCTAAAGCCAGAGCAAGAGCATTTTGAGCAGCAGTAAGTTTCAAGTAGAATAGAATACTAACTATAAAATAATTCCATGTTCAGTTTAGGTAGCTGTATCATGGCATACTCCACTTTTTAAAGTATGAATTCAATCTTAATTTTTGTATGTGTGGAATGACCAACCTGTCAAAATATCCTCCATTGTAATAAACACACTAATGTGATATGTTTTTCTCATCAGTCGGTGCTCATGTTCACCGCCATCTACCTCGTTGTTATCATTGGTACCATCGATGCTGGGGGTCCCGCAGAAGTCTGGAGGATTGCGTACGAGGGAGGCAGAATTCAATTCGATAGGTGAGCATTTTATATTTAATATTTATCTCCTTACCAGCTTCTTTTCGCAATTTCGATACCTTTTGACAAGCCGCAAGTCATCTTGCTTTTTGTGCTGCATTCGTATCGAAAAAAAAAATTCCATATGTGCCTGAAGTATTTCGGCAGAAATTTCCATCCATGTAGAAAATGTCTGCAGTACATCAAGAAATTTTAAGGTTACTGAGTCGACACCAAGAGCAATACATGTTACAGGCGTTGCATGTAATCAATTTTGTAACAATTTAAATTGTTATTAAATTTTTAAGACTCATGTCTTCTGTCTAATTTCAGCACTAGTTTTCAAAAAAACTGTTTGTAAATGGGTTAAACTGCAGAAAACTTCTAACAAATAAACTGGCAATGTTTCGCTAACTTTATTGAAAGCTTTCTCGGGGTGATTGTCCGGCAACGTTGGCAGTTTGTTTGTTAGAAGTTTTCAGCAGTTAAACCCATTTGCTAGCAGTTTTTTTGAATTTAAATTGTTCTTTACAAGAACACAAGATCGCTGATGTAGTGAAGTCGTACGCGTCTAATAGAGTGACTCTTGGTTTCAGTATAAGTCCCGATCCAACGGTGCGGCACACATGGTGGAGTCTGATGTTCGGAGGATTCATGATCCACATGGGCACGTACGCAGTCAGCCAGGTGCAAGTGCAGCGTCTGCTCACAGTCAAGTACGTCAGATGAAGCCAAACACACTCGGCTAGAACTATGTAGTAACATTTCAGTAACTTCTTCTGGTAGTAAACCGAGCAGGTTGGAGTGTTGGATACACCGGTTCTCACGAGATTACCAAAGTTGGTGATTTCACGAGAAAAGTACGCAATCGTTCACAACGTGTCTAGACCAGCGTATGCTTTTTGCTATTGTGGGTCTGCGTGTGTGCTACCGCAATGTGGAAGCGAAAACCACACAGAAATGCATATGCTCTGCAAACGAGAATGCGCCTTCCCAATGTTAGCTTCCTCCAAGCATGCAACACCTACGTAGTTTCCTCGAGTTGTACTACTCTCGACTACGCAGCCTAGGTGGTCTTGACAAGCGTAAGTATTACCACCGGTCGGACTGCTAACAATTACGGCGGTGACTAACCTACATCCTCGGCAATATCCGTCTCGCCTCGGCAATGTATTTGCCATGGACCAAAGGCTGGATAGGAGGCCATTCATACCAAGGTCCATTTCTGTTTGGGAGAATGTTGAAGGGTTTGAAGCTAGTACAGCAGCTTCACTCCCCTTGCCAACAACCTATTGGCAGCACGGATTAGTGGAGGAATCTCATTAGCTATTCAAGTTGTACCATCCTTGGGAGGGACGTTAAGCGGTAGTACCCTTGGTGCTGTTTGACAGGAGTAGACTACAAGCCGGTACTGGGCTTCTCCTCTTCTGCTAGGTTCACCATCATCCCCATCACACTGTTATTCACCGAGGCCGTATTACCAATGCCAAAGTGTGATACAGTGTGTCATTAAACATCAAAAATCAATTAATCAATTTTTATCATAATGGTTCTATTGTGCCAAATGGCGGGACGTATTTGATTTGGATAGATGAGTGTGGGCTAATTACCAGATAATAAAATTCGTCAGCCGAAAGAAAATGCTTAATTCAATGTTTTGACTTCTTTGTTACGGGTTCTTCAGAAGGAGATATTGGATTAATGATTTGACAAAGGTTTATGTCAATGAATCCCTCTTTTTCGTTGACAATCTGCTGGGAAGGCTTCAAGCAGAAACGTTTATAAGTGTATTTTCTTACGATTTAATTTTTTTATTTTCTGGTAAGCTGCACATCCCAATCTTTCCTAAACAAATACTAACATGTAGTAACTAAAAAACTTTTTGTAGGAAATTGAATCATCTACTATCTACCATTGAACCCATTTACTAACATTTTTTTGAAAATTGAAACATACTCGATAAAATATAGGCTGCCGACTAAAATCTGTCAGTGCTGCCCACTCCTACTTAAAAACCATATTGCACTCCCAAAAATTGATTTTGCCAACATTTCTATTTCTTATAACAATAATTTCTTTGCATTTACTGTTAACACACTGCACTGTCCTCATCTCAAGAAAATGTGTTTCTCTCCAGGGACTTGAAATCATCTCAGAAGGTGTGTTGGCTTAGCTGGCCAATTCAAAGCATCTTGAACCTGAGCGTCATGTTCTCAGGGCTGGTGATCTATGCTCGGTACGCAAAATGCGATCCGGTCCTCACTGGACGCATCAAATCTTTCGACCAGGTAAGCACCACTTATGCCCAGATCAGCATGAGCAGTTAAAATTACATTAACATTTGCAAAAAACATAACAATCTATATCATAACAATAACAATGAAGCATAGCCAAGAACTAAACAGCCCCAACCCTGAAGCCAAACATTATATATGTAACTGACAATGTTTAATCAATTTACACAGTTATGAATTAAATTATGAAAACATACGGAATAACAGTTTACACAGGATAAGGTACGACATGGTACAACCATGTTACAGTTACAAAATAGCCGACTTACCTAACCTTTCAGCGCTCGCAGGGGAAAGGTCTTTTAAAAACAAGAAGTATGTGAATAAATGACAACATATTATGTATTTTAGCTGCATGCACTACACTCTTGTTCTAAGAATTATTGCTGTGATTGCTAGGGTTGAAATAGCACAACTTAGGGGTTGGCCAAGTTGGTCATTTTGTAGGTGTATCTGTACATATTTTAGTGTGCATAAAATAAAGTGAAATTTTCAAGCCTTCATGCAGCTTACATAGCTTACATACAGGTAAGCATAGCCACAGGCTAGAATATAAACCTACATATAAATTAGCCTATAGGGGGGTGACATAAGATCACAATTAGTTTTAGAGAGTAAATCTGTGACTTAAAAAGTCTAATCACGCGAGTGTTTGTTTTCAGCTTCAGCCCCTGTTCGTGATGGATGCTATTAGTCACATTCCGTGCCTTGCTGGACTGTACACTGCTGGGATTTTCAGCGGATCGCTGAGTACGGTTTCGTCAGCAGTCAACTCGTTGGCTGCCATCACGTTGGAAGATTACCTCAAGGTAGTTCAATTCGCTTAAAGTTTAGCTCTGCCCATTTCCCTCCCATTTTCTTGGGAGCTTGTCTTGGTCGCCCCAAGCAGACAAAAATATCAGCAATTCGCACATTTAATTACACGTCTGTTCTATATTGAGACGCCCATTATTAAGTAACTTCACAAGATGATGTTTCTGCACAGTTACACCATAGACTAAATGTTGCAAAGAAGTGGAACGACAATGCTAAATCTCATACGGAAAGTAGAGAACGAAACGGGATAAAAAAAGAGATAGCTGTCTCTATTTCGTATTTAGCCGCTACCAAAAGGCAAATGTTCTATTGTGTATGAAACAATACTTGATAGGTACTATCCTGCAACTGGAGCTGTCTCTTTATTTTCATCCCGTTTCTCTCCATACTTTCCGTATGAGATTTAGCATTGTCGTTCCACTTCTTTACAACCTTTTTTCTATGGTGTAACTGTCTGACTGGACTGCTTTACATGATGACCAACTTACTACTGCCTGGACTCGAGTCGTCCGGTTTGGTTGGCTGTACCAACTTAAATACAATTACCAACTTACGTATAGACACTTCACAGCTGAGGATGGCTTCGGATATCGGGATGGTAACCGAAAGTAACGAAACTAGTTAAAATTTCGGCTATCCAGATCTTCGTAAACAAAAAACTGAGAGTTTTCCGCCAGCCATACCTTCTCCACCTCCTGAGCTGCTGGCAATGCTACAGCAGACATCCCCTATTGCTTATGTTTACCTATTGCTGCAAGTGGCTGGATACATACCTAAGGAAAGAAACAGCAGATAACATTCAGGACCTTGGTACTGAATGTTGTCTGACTTATCACAGATCTGCTACAGCCTAGACCTCTTATTATTACATGCATGACTCACCGCTCAGGGGGGCTAAAATTCAATAAATGGTAGCCAAGGGCCATGTTGACCCTAGGCTACCATGTTAAGCTTACAATCATACCACCAGGTTAAACGGTAGCCCCTGTGTAACCATTGAAATAGTGGATATTAGGCAAGGGTTATATGTGAATGCTTAGGTTAGCAGTCTATGAGCTGCTAAGCTAATTTCTGAGAGTATTTTGTGCAATTATATGATGTTGATATGGAGGAGACTTTCAAAACAGTGATTATCCCTTTTAAAATACCATATTGGCATAAGCCAAAGTATCATTGCCGTATTTTATTAAATTCTGGTAATATGTTTTTTATACAGTACATTCCCCTCCACCAATCCCTTTAAAAACATACCACTGAGGTTCCACTGAAATATAGTTTACTTAAACTAGTTATTTAACTTACTAAACTTTACTTAGTTAACTCTATTTTTTTCAAAATATTTCAGTTTTGAATGATTTTTTTTGGTGGGAGATCTTGATAGTATCCTGATAGTTTGGGTAGACATCCAGGTACAAAACCACTCTTCAAAGGCATCCCTATCTCCAAATTCAAAAGAAATGCTTCTGATAAATGATTTTGTAACAAACTAGCCTTCCCGCACACTTCTCATTGACTTAAACAACCAATAAATTCGTTCACAAATGTAGAATCTGAGATGGCCAACTCAACCAAAATACCTCATCTAAAACTATCTATCTTATTGATGGGTTTAAAGTAAAACTAACTGACAACTGTTAATCAATCTGTTCTAGCCGTTGTACAAAGTGATCAAGAAACGACCAATTCCGGATACTCATTTGGGAATGCTGGTAAAACTGATGGCATTGGGATTCGGTTTCGTTTCCATCGCGATGGCCTTTCTGGCAGAGGTGTTGGGAGGCGTGCTTCAGGCCAGTTTCACCATCTTCGGAATCGCTGGCGGCCCCGTCGTGTCCGTCTTCACGCTCGGCATGTTTACAACATTTGTCAATGAACAGGTCAGCGCAACTCTTAAGCAGATTTTGTATTTCTATCATTGTGGCTTTCGGTGATCTACCACAAGTCTTGACTATCGCAGCTAAATGCTGGTATTTGATATACACAGCCATACAGAGATATTTTTTTATGTTTGTGGTGTAGTAGAAGGCTTGGAACATAACGAGAGGACACAGGAGTTGTGTGCACCTTACGCAAAAGAAAAAAAAGAATCAGAAAACTATTAAATTTTTGAGACTCATATCTCCTGACTAATTTCAGCACTATAGTTTTAAAAAAAAACTGTTAATAACTGGG
>QKMV01003698.1:0-11116 GCA_003287335.1 Lednia tumana
ATAATATTCTTTATAATAACAGATTCATTATTTTGATAAAATTCGTCAAGATAAATACAATACTTACCAAAAACAGTGGGGTTTGCGACAACAAACGCAATCTTCCATCGTACTAGCGTCGCGTTTTAAAATTACGGAAAAAACATTTCTAAGATACTGGCAAAGCATTTCTTAAATTTCTTCAAACGATATGAAATGCACGCTCTTTGAACAGTTGCCGATAGTGTACATTTAAAGTTAGATAAGTTTAACACCTTGTTCTTTGGCAATATATTGTAAAGCTTACTTCCATGTATTGTACTAAATTCTTTGGTGTACATTAACCTACCCAAAAAAATAAAGGTCGCGGGAATCATAAATTGACCAAAGAGATGGCACATCAGGTTTGCTCATCTAAAACTCGAAACCAATTATCTCTATCTCTCTCTCTCTCTCTCAGCGACCGATTAATGTTTCCTGGCGAGTCCTTTGGGTGTACTTCGGCGAGTATCGAACTATGCTCGACACCAACGATTTATTCTGATTCCCATGGGTAGGCACCACGCACACAATCAAGGTTGCACTGATTTAAGTCAGATTTAAATCAACTGATTTTTGAAATACAACCCGTTGCTTTGAATCAAACATGTTGACAGTGTCGGAAGGTAAAAAAGAATGGTAAATTAGGCTCGCATTTGTTGCATTACTATTAGCATTTTAGCGTGTTACTAACTTAATAACACAACATAAAACTTTTGCGTTTATCTTTCATCAGCCTGATGTAGTTCCTTCTTAGGGTGCCATGGCTTATAAAGAATTGACAAAGTTTGTGGCAGACTTATACTAAAATAAAACAAAACAAAATCCCCAAACAACATCTTTCGGGCTTTGCTCACTTGCTTGATTTAAAAAATTGATTCCATAAAAAAATCAAGATTTAACCCTCAAAAATCCCAAAAAAATGATTAAAATAATAAAAGCCATTAACCATGCGAAAGTTTTTGTGAGTAATCAATGGGGAATCTAGGTTAGTGCATCGATTGCTTGGAAATTTATAGGAGGAAGCAGTTTATACAAGGAGACGGGTGTATCTAAAATCCATGACCATGTTTGCACATCATTAGAATTACTTATTATCTATATGAGGTAGGCCGCAACCACAGCTTGCATTCAAAGAGTAAACCATGCGGATAATGCGAGGTAGTTAACACCGGCAGTTTCTGTCCTACCTTAACGCTCGCCAATGTTTCTCACATGGCAGCCGTGCGGAAAACATCCGCGGACCGAGTTTTGTCGATAAATGCTGACCAAGCCGTTCAAGATAGCCTACGCTAGTAAGCGAGAGACTTGTAGATGAAAGTAGAACTCAGGTCTCTCGCAAATCCCCTGTTAAATATTTTGGCCACTAAAGCTCTCACATTCTCTGAACGTGATTATTTCGAATTGATTTTTGATATATGTGGATATAAAGGTCAAAGGAAAACAAAACTAAAAAAAGGGCTCGCCGAGAGAGCTAAGTTACACTTTTATCTACAACTCTCTCATTTACTCTCACAGGTTATCTTGATCGGTTGGGTCAGCATTTGTAGACAAAACTTGGTCCGTGGGTGTTTAAAATTGCGTCAATGGATATTTGCAGATGCTACTAGGCTTCCTAAAATTTTATCTCACCTTGCGCCAAGTTCTCGAAAATCGAAACCAAACTCAGATGCAGCAAAATTGTTTCCATGCGCTGTTCGACGCCAACCATTTCACTTCCAATCGATCAAAAAACGATCGAACTCGGCCAGGTTGTCGAGGTCGCACCTCTTCGGTTTGCTGCGCGCCTGATAGAAAACGAAACTGCGGTTTCGTGAACGCTTCGAGACTTGCGATTCTGTAACTTCGTCGACAACGAAAACGCGCAAACGACTACCCTTTCTACAACATCTCGGTCCCACATTTCACGACAACTAGTCTTGACGTATAGGCGTGATGTTTTTGCAAACGCGCGTAGCGGCAAGAAGAGGTCGACAGCGTCGAAATGCGAATCAGGCGCGCAAGACACTGAGAAGTTTTAGCGACAACTTTGGTGGTTCGTGACGTACACTATAGAAGATTGCATAGGTAGAAGAAGCATTGAACGACGAATAAAGTATTACTGATTAAATTACTTTTTACATAACGTAGTCCGTATTCCGCGATACCGTTATTACTTTTTAAGTAGTTTTATCGTTGCCTTATCGATTGATCAATCTATGCCTGTTAAATTTGTAGATATTTTATGCGGAACTAATTTTAACGCGGAAGCTTTGCTCATCCTCTAGATTTTGAAAAATCCAGATTCGCAGCGATATTTCCGCCATTTTGAGCGTCTAGCCGATCAGGGTGCGGATTCACGAAGCGAGATAATAACTAAACCCCGGGGATAAGCTCGAAACACCCAATACTTGGGCTGTAAGCAGAACCCCAGGGGATGAGTAGTAACACCGCTTCGTGAATCCAGGCGCAGCTGTAGTCAAAGAAACTGATTCCCAAACTTCGGGAACCCAGTTTGAAAACTAGCGCCAAGATAAGGGAAAAGGAATAAGTCTGAAAGATATTATTTGTCGCATGCATATTATTATTGTTCAGTAACAGTCACAAATGGCTAAAAATCGTTCCGTAATTCCCAACGGGTTTTTTAGAAATTCAGCTTTGGATTTAGAAAAACTCTAATATACGTTACTATACGCCGGGTAGTAATATTATCTAAGAACAGAACATGTTATAGATGGAATATTTAGAGCATACGCTACAAACTAACGGGCTAAAATTCTTTACAACATACATGGTAATATACTCTGCTGCTGAGCCCACATATACTAGATATTTTTAAACCCATCCCCATTAAAAAGACAGATGCAGCAAGAACGTACTTATTAATACTCAACACCCTTCAGAGAAGAATTCAGCCTTGAATCCCAACTCCATGACAGTCATCCTCATCTACACCAGTGCTGCACCCCCATCTATTCCAGTCAAATTGTAAAAATATTTTCACCCAATTCACCTACGAGTTAAAACACCTGAAAAATGCACAAGCACGTTTCCCCAAAAAAGTCACCCAAGCCCGCGGTATTTCGATTGTCAATTTAGTCCGCATAATGTTTTTATTACCACCATATAGGCGGGCTACGATATTTGAGGTATTTCCTCTGTTATTTTTGTATGGCCGACTGTTCGGTCATCTATCATACTCTTGTAGAATGAAGAGGTGAGCTCCATTACATTGGCGATGTAGGTACATACTGCATAGTACCAAGCTCTACCCCGGTGAAACTGATCTCTTTGTCTCCCGGCACGTATTTGGAGGTGGGACGGAGAAAGGTGGGGGACAGAGAGCTGAGAAAGCATAGATGGCGGGGATTACGCGAGCTAGAATACAGCACGGCAGACAAGTAGGCGACTGGTTCGTGAAATTCAATGCCATGAATGAATTGCTTATTGCAGTGTGTGATATTAGGATGCAGGTAAATGCATTACAAGTTGACTTTGATTGTCCGCTGTGATGAATGAAATAAAGGGTCTGATTTACGATTTTATGCTCGGATCGTTTTTGGTGTCTGTCTCGCTCGCTCGTGGGTTCAGAGTTTTAGCGGTTTTTGGCAATTTGGCGGGGGTTGAAACGTAAATAGTGCGCTGCGTTTGTCCTTTGTTCCTTTCAAAGAGAGGACATTTAGGTATTCAAAAATATAAATGTTGAACTCGACCAGTTTCTTCATATTCTAGGGAACGATTTTACCGAAATCAGTTTATATCTTTCAAAAATACTGTTTATTAAATTGTGTAGAATAACGAGAAACTCCACTAAAGAATTCTCAACGTTTCGCGAACTGTATCGTAAGCTTGATCCGAGGCAGTTGCCCCGGGATTAGAATTGCCGCTGACGAACCCTACGAAATAGTTCGCGAAACGTTGGAAATTTATTAGAGGAGTTCTTAGCAGTTCTCCCAGTTTAGTAAACAGGTTTTTTGAAAACTAGTGCTAAGCTTAGGATGTGTGTCTCAAGAAATTTAGATTATATCTTCTTCGTTACAGAGCATGTGCATATCGTATACAGTATTTAAGTGACGCAACGACAGTACATTTACGCTTTTAAACCTAGCAGCCCCAGAAATTCGAAAGGCGACCGCCGATTTGTTTTTCCCAATTACTATACGTTTTCGTTTTCGTTTTTCGTTTTATTGTTAGCTAAAATGTGCGAAACGAATGAAATTGTTGTATACCTGTCATTTACTTTCCCTGCGGGGTGGGGGAAAGGAGCGGATATTTTCACCACAGCCTCCTTTATGACATTTCGCGCGTTTTTACTCCGTCTGTAAACACAGAACTCGCTGCAGGAGAGGCGAACAGAACGCCATGTGAACACATTTTAGATCCACAGTTCCATTGCAGCTAGCATGTTGATCTCATCCACATCTCCGCATTCTTTCCAGATTCTGTTCTTTTTATGCACGTGTAACAAAAACGTGCAGAGCGTAGGAAATTTCTGTACCTAGAATCTACTTTCGCTGTGTGATTGCCAATGGGAGCGGGAGGTTTTAACTGGGGAGTGGGAGGCACGGGCTCTCCTGGCCACCTTCTAGTGTCGTATTGAAGTGATATTTCTGAAGTTTTTTTGAGGTATGTGTGAAGTGATATTAAAATTATGAGTGGTAGATCACACAAGGAGACTTTGAACCAGGAGGCTTTGACATATTTCAAAGATTTCTCTGGAACAATTGGTGCTATGCTGCAATCACAATCTGGCCTGTTGTCGAAGTTATCACCATCCAATCCAACCACGATACAACCATAGAGATTAAATCCAGAGAGACATAACTCAACGTTATTTCGACGTACCCGGCTATGTTCCTATGACGTCATGACAAAAGCCTCAAGGCTGCCATATTGGTGCAAGTGTGTCCAATGGCGATCAGTTGGTCCTGTCAGATACGCTCTCACACGTGAGCTTTCAATTCGCGTGCCCCCAAAGGCACCAATATGGCCGCCACTGACCGGCCGAGCTATGCACCGGATCGCAGTGGAAAGACAAATCTCTCTGGAACAGGATTTATCTCTACGATCCAACGTTGTTGCAGGTGATCCACTGCTCCGGCTACCTGAAGGTCAAGCAGTTCCCCAGTGACGTAGCGCCCTACGACGGATGTTACCAGAACGTGGGCCTGGTGGCCGTTGGCCACTCGTTGCCCCCTAGCGCCATCACCGAGATCAAACTGCACTGCAACATGTTCATGTTTCGAGCCAGCCTAGACCTGAAACTCATTTTCCTGGACGCCAGGTATGTGCTTGTCGAAACTAGTCCAGATATCGTTTCTAATCTTTGACGAGGTCACTTTGTGTCACCGAAATGGCCTCTGTTGTGTCGCAGAAATGAACCTAACAGGGAAGAGAGGAAACCCGGTGTAGAATGTTCTGATGCTTTGAGGGGATGTATGACGGTGGTGCTCTCTCTTAAAACAGTTGCCGGCCGTAAAAAGAGCCTTGCAAAAACTGGACTCCGACGTATCGACGGCGATGGCGCCGTCGTCTTCTGGGAATCTTCTGGATCTTCTGGATCTTCTGGATCTTCTAGATCTTCTGGATTCCCAGAAGATGACGGCGCCATCGCCGTCGAAACGTCGGAGTCCAGTTTTTGCAAGGCCCTTTTTAGGCCCGACAACTGTTTTAAGAGAGAGCCCCACCGTCAATATGAACAACAAACCCGGTGTAGATTCCAAAGTATACCTTGTGGAGACACGTGGTGTTTAACGACTCACTGTATTGACAACTGGCCCGGTGGCATTGGTCTAATGGAGAGGGGGGAGGGGGTTTCATGATCATTCTCTGTTCCAATACGTTTATTTCGTACATCAATTTCCCCCCGACTTAATTGTGTCGCTATAGCACACTAAACCCCTGAAAATTGTGTCAAATCTAAAACAATTGCAACGCGGCGCAAATGTAATGATCGACGCTGGGTTAGAGTTAGACCTCAATTTTTTTTGGCCACGAGCAAGTTTTTTTTTCGGGAGGGTCCTCAATTTAATCTTCGCGCGGCGGGGCCCCTCGAGTTTGTTCTACGCCAGTAAACTTGTCCACACACAGTAAAAACCGTGAATCCGACACCTCACTCCCTCCCTTACCGCGCTGCAAATTGATTTTTTAAGTGTCTCAGTGCAAATAAAAGTGCTTTCGAGCCCACCAAGTAATGTGATACAAGCAATGAACGGACCGCACCTCCATCCACTCCGCGATTGCACACTATTCCTGTCAGCTGATCCGCATGAGAAGTACACCAACTGATATGCACGCATAAAAAACCAATGCAGCTGCAGAAAGTGCAAATGCAATGCTAACGATTCAGATCGGAACGATATTTCCGATGAGTTATTAATGCGGCACGTACTTCTGGCACGCGCGCGGCATTATGTGTGTGCACACGTGTGCAATGGTGTGCGAAATACGTGCCGTTTTGCCGCTACCGAGGGTTATTTGTGAACCGGCCATGTTGTTTCGCGTGGTTTCAGAGTGATGCATCTGACGGGATACGAGCCCCAGGACCTGATCGAGAAAACGCTGTACCACTACATCCACGGATGTGACATCATGCACATGCGATACTCGCATCATACATGTAAGTCTGCTCGATCGCAATCTTCGGCCATTCAAAGATGGTGCTTGAAATTAAATGAAATTGCTGTACCGAATAGACCGCATTCAAAAAGTCATTCCAGAGACGATTAAAATCGTGTGTGTAATGCTTTTCTTATGGGGTTACATTAAAAAAGTCCTTCTTGACTCTGGATTAAGCTTTTTTGAATTTTGTCTATAGGTACACCGCCTTGCTGATATTGCAAAGTTGACGATAACTTTGATATTTTTTGACACCAGAAATCAGTGAGGGGGTACAGAAGCAGTCCTTCTCCTCGGTCTCCCCCTAACGTCGTCGCTCTCATTGACACTATTTTATACATTTAATTTAATAGACAACATTAAATTATGAAGCAAGGCTTCATCCAGAGTCAACCAGGACTTTTTACAATGTAACCCCATAAGAAAATCATTACACACACGATTTTAATCGTCTCTGGAATGACTTTTTGAATGTTGGCTATACTAGTTATACCTACAAAGAAAAGCCACTTGATTTGTGATTCCCCTTTCCTGTCTGGGCTTAATGCCAAAGCCCAACTTGTATCAAATACCCAAATTTGTTCAAATTGGCTTTGGCATTTAACCCTGACAGAATAGGGTAATCACAACCTAAGTGGCTTTACTTAGTGGGTACATCCAGTATTATTTTCTTGGCTGGAACAGGTCTATTATTATGTTTCAATTTATTTTTCAATTGACTAACGAAATACATTAATTTAGGCATCGTTAAATACGCACACACGGCTATTGTTATTTTACTGCAATCTATACTAACTTATATAAACCTGGCACCAACTTAACAACATAACAACGTAACAACATAACAATATAACAATATAACAACTTCAACGCAGCAGTAACTTTCGGACATTGTACCGTTCCACCCTGACATTGTCCGACTTGGTTTGGTTCAACCCTAAAAGCCACATTTAAGGTCACAGAGCTCAACTCAATTCTGCAAGCCTAATTCAAGCACGTATGTCCAGCTCGTACTCCTCCAGCTCCTGTTTGCCTGATACAACTAGAAGTTTTGATGTCGCTGGGACGACCCGGGATGAATTAAAGATGCATTTAGGATGTCTGTAGGATGTCATTAAATGATGTCTTTGTGATGTCTTTATGATGTCTTTAGGATGTCTTTAGGATGTCTTTGTGATGTCTTTATGATGTCTTTATGATGTATGTAGGATGTCTTTAGGATGTCTTTAGGATATCTATAGGATGTCTTTAGGATGTATTTAGGATGTCTTTAGGGTGCCCTGAGGAAGTCAAATTGCCGAGGATGCAAAATACCGAAGCTGAAAAAGGCCGAGTTCCCGTTTCACCGAAGCTCTCGGGCAATCGCATCCTACGCATTTTGAGCATTTCGAAGCTCTCGGGCATTTTGAGCCCTTGGTGGAATGTGAGCTCGACTTTTCGGTACCTCGGCTACCGGAACTACCGGCTATGGAGTTATTCCAAAAATCAATAAACTAATTACAAACTGGGCTAAGAATTCACTGAAACTCCCACCGTATCGAAACGTTGGGGACGAGGATTCTTACCGTTCAAACCCAGTTTATCAGTTTTTTTGAATACTAGTGCTAAGATTAGGAGCTAGCCATGAGTCTAAAGAATTTTATAATCCAAAAAATTGTCGCCAGTGCGCCACATGCCAGATGCCCCAACGGCTTTTTGGCATCTCGGCCTTTGGCGTTCTCGGTCAGTTTCTTGCTCACCTGGGATCTGGAACGCTCGGGATTTCGGCTTCTCGGCCTTTGGGATCGGAGTCGTCTCGGACCTAGCTAGAGCTAGCTTTTACCTAGACCACACCGTCATTTACTTCTCCCACTATGAAGGGTCGGGCGAATTCGGTGACTGCTCGAATACACACTCAAGATAGTGAGATGTTACTTCCTGATTACCGAAATCAAAGCAACCCTTTCACCGCCATGGAATCTCGGAATTGTCTCCAAGATGTTCAGAATACAACAGAGACCTGTTTCAAAAACTTCATTTTGATCTCAGCCTACAAAATGATATCCGGGGCCACAAAACAAAACTGTTATTTACTTATTACTGTCAATAAATTTTATTTTTGCAGTTCTTAGCAGTTTTACCCAGTTAAATATCAGTTTTTTTGAAAACCAGTGCCAAGATTAAGCAGTAGACGTGAATGTAAAGAAATTGATGATATCCGGTTCATTAGTAATCGGAGGGTATCTTGTCACTTACAAATTGAAACCGAACTAACGCTATGGGGATGATACCTGAAAGGAAATGAGAAATTCGCAGCTTTTTGCTTCTTCGGACGCATTCTCGGTCTAGTATCGGTCAGACTATAATATTTATAGTAGCCCGTAGTCGATTGATTGATTGCGAGGCGACACGGCACGGCACGGCACGGCACGGCACGGCACGGCACGGCACGGCACGGCACGGCACGGCACGGCACGGCACGGCAGGGCAGGGCAGGCTACTAGGTCGAGTCGAGCGGAGTAGGAAGTTGATCGCGTCGCGCGCGTCTCTTGGGACGTCATCGGCACCTGAACTTCTCGCCAATACCAGGCGAACAGGAAACTGAGCAGGAGAGAGGGCGGCGAGCACGGCGCTCACACTCCTCCCCATCAAGCCCCCGGGCTGTCATCGGCTTCCTTCTGCGTATTTCATCTTTTTCACGCGGCTTCTTTTTTTTTGGTAGCGGTGCTTAACGACGCACTGTTTGACAACTGGCCCTGTGTCACTGGTCTATTGGCGACGGTGTTTAACGACGCACTGTTTGACAACTGGCCCTGTGGCACTGGTCTATTGCCGTCGGTGTTTAACAACGCACTGTATTGACAACTGGCCCTGTGACACTAGTCTATTGGTGTCAGTGTTTAACGACGCACTGTATTTACAACTGGCCCTGTGGCACTGGTCTATTGGCGTCGGTGAATGATAGGGTGATGATGAGGGTGATGATGAACCTAAAAGGGAGAAGGAGAAGCTCGGTGCCGGCACTTAGCCTACTCCTGTCGAAAAGCACCAAGGGGACCACCTTTAACGTCCCTTCCGAAGGACGGTAAAACTCGAACAGCATGGGATTCCTCCACTAATCCGTACTGTCGAGAGGTGGATTGCAAGGAGAGTGAAGCTGTCGCACTAACTTTAAACTCTCCAGCCTCTCTCCCGAACAGAAATGCACCTTGGTATGAATGGTCACCCATCCAACCTTTGGTCCACTGCCATATTGATTAACTTCGGTGATCTCACGAGAACCGGTGTATCGAACATGCCAAACCGTTCGGTTTCGCGGCTTCTTGCAAGGGTTGTCGACAGGGGTTTTATTCTAGGGTAGGAAAACGCTATGCACTTTTATGTCGCGTTGAAAGAGCTCGCGGCGACTACTTTGATATAGTCTTTGCTTTAGTTAGGAGTGCACAGAATTAGAAGTGATCCGGTTTATCTTTATTGAAATTAATGCTTATTTGACAGGACTCAGGTTTTCTACCCGTGTTGACTTGGTCGTTGACTCGAGCACAGAGTTGTGTCGTCAAATACCAAATTGCCTCCCCAACCCATCAATTATAGGTATAGCAATATAAAATGGCATGCGAGGGTTGCACTTGTCTACGAGATATTTGACAACATAGCCAGACCCATTTATTCTGAGAGATAACATGTTCGGGATGTTAACATGGATACTTACAAGTGCGAGGATTAAAACGTTTCAAAATTCCCTGCACTTTTAACTAAAGCAAAGACTATGCCTATGACAAATCGACCGACAGATAAAACATTAAAAATAATCGCATCAACCTTGGTTTGATCAAATCTCCAACAATTTATCAAAAGAGGCTTTCTTCTTTAGTCACTTAGTAAAAAAAATCTATTATTTAAACATTACTGTGTTATTCTTGCTGGAATTTTTCGATTTTCAAACATTTTTATGAAACAATTACTACTGCGATCGGACCAAAAAACGATACAGATCTAAGAAAGCAAAGAGCCAGAATTCACAAACAAAAACACCTCGATTGGACATTCCGTCTGACCTGCAGAAAAAAAACAAAAAAAAACTTTTGTGCCACAGAGTTGAGTGGAAGATGTTTCGCTCGCGCTAGCAAGAGTTTGACGGAAAATGCGGCCTTGTAAACAGGGTTTAATTCATCTAGGGGGAGAGCCTCTCGTGTTCCCCACCCCTTTAGAATGCCCATACCCTCAACTGCTTACACAACTGTGCTCAAATCTGTGCTAAAATCGGTGCTAAAACAGGATCAACACATAAACCTCAGCAATTTATACAAATACGTCAACATGTCAAACGCAGCGTCATCTAAAATATACAGGCTCTCAGAAATTAACGGGAAAGTACGAAAAAATCTCGCGAATGGAATGGTTAATAAAAGCGTCGCGTTATTTGCTCCCGGAAAACTATAAATTACAGGATGAACGAGGATTAGAAATCTCGCGCGCCCACCAAGCACTCTAGGCTAAGTGTTGATGGAATGGGGGGGGG
>QKMV01003699.1:0-11115 GCA_003287335.1 Lednia tumana
GGGGGGGGGGGGGGGGGGGGGGGGGGGGGGGGGGGGGGGGGGGGGGGACGGAAGGGAAGTGGCATTGTCTTCTTCCTCTTCACCCCCCCCCCCACCCCCCACCCAACCGCGTGCGCTCAAACGTAATTGTTTCTAGACACACGCGACGTCGGCCAAAGAACGCCACGTCACGGTAGAACCGATGCCGTGGTAAAACCGACGTCACGGTAAAACCGACGCCGTGGTAAAACCGACGTCACGGTAAAACCGACGCCGTAGTAAAACCGACGCCGTGGTAAAACCGAGACCGTTGTAAAACCGACGCCAAGGTAAAACCAACGTCGCGGTAAATCCGGCGTCGCGGTAAAACTGACGCCAGCCAGCGCATCACGTGACTTACCTCACATCGTGTCGCGAGGAAAGACGTCGGCAGGCAGGCGGATGCTGCTGTCACCTGGAATCGAACGGGAGACCTTCGTTTCAGTTGACGGCGTCTAGCACGTGTACACAGAGAAGTGAACGCGTCTCGGCATTGATTGGGAAACAAGTGCAAGCTGGGAGGTGACCGCTGGTGATCGGCGCTGCTGCGAAATGACCCACGACCTCAACGTAACGTTGCAGTTTTGCACTCTATCTCAGCGTTGTACGATGCGCTACGTGTCGGCAATTAGTTTTAGCGGTTCTTTAATAGCCACTTAAGAATTTGACAGCTTGTTAACTAAAAATTACTTCATAATTGGGCGCTGCCAGTGCCAGATTGCTATGCACGGTGACAATTAGGTATCGCCTTTGCCAGCGTTTAAAAGTGTTTATGCACACGAAAACTAGAAGTGCTGTGAATAGTAAGAATGGTTGAATAGTTAGAGTGACATCTAGATAAAAGCCGATTAAATAATCAGCGGCGAAACGTGCGTCTGTCAACTGGGGTGACGTCAAAGGTTTTCACGGATGTGTTACGCCCATAATACACACATTTCTGTACCGAGATCATGGAATAATTCCGGTTTTCTTACCTTCAAAGTTGTCGTGAAATTCACTCTACCCTAACTTTGCGGGTGAGTCAATTTCGCGAGAATTTGATTCAAACGCGAAAAGGCATCGTATATGAAAAAGCAGCTACAATATTGTCAAGGATTAAACATTTAACGCCAAATAAACGGCTAGTAATAATGTTTAAGAATTTTTTTTTTTTAAACTGTTAATAACTGGGTTAAACTGCTGAAAACTTAACTGACACTAAACTGCCTAAATTTTTTTTTTTTAATTATAGTGCTGAAATTAGTCAGGAGATATGAGTCTCAAAAATTTAATAATGTTTAAGAATATTTAAATCACTTCAAAAATACCTGCTTGCTTGAGGACTCGAACCCTGGACCTTTTCCTTGCCGGGAAAATGCTCTAACCACTGAGCTAAGCAGGAATCCTCGAGTACGCAGGTATTTTTGAAGTGATTTTAATATTCTTAAAATTTAACAACAGCTACAATATTAATCACAAAAAGGTAATTTCTCTAGATTTTTAGCGTAGACAGTGTCTACCTCGTCTCCCCTGACGCTTCTCCACCGGAAATAATTATCAATGCGGCAGGGCTAATAAAAAGCCGGCCCTCGGAGTTGGTGATGGTGCCTGCAGAGCTTCGTCGTTATCTTAGGCTTAGTTTAGCACTGGTTTTTATCCTCAAGCGAAAGACAGCCAATCACGGCTCCGGGCAGAGCCGATGTACTTGTAGCATCTTGTAGTGTTTATGAAATGGCCTAACGCAAAGGCGGGCTGCAAAGTCGCCGGTCGTCGTAAAAGGGGAAATAGCTCGTAGTAAATAACACCGCAGTAGAGTTAGAGGTACGGGGTCGTTGCCGTAAAATAAATAAATCCTCGAGTTGTGATTAAGATAAATTGCGTTACGGGGCAAGACACAATTTATGTATGGCGCGGAAAAAATAAGATTAACCAAAATCTCTCTGTCTCTCTCTCTTTCTCACACTCCCGCGCTTTACACAGCGTATACGTCGGTACCGCTAGGAACGTGGGCTTATGGACTTAAATGATCAATTATTCAATTTCAGTCGCGAGATGACTCGCTTAATCAAAAGCGAAACGTGGAAATCCGCAAAACCATACATTTTATACCCAACATAGCGCGCGGCAGGGTTAACAAGAGACGGATATTTCTCTTTTGCAGCTGCAGATTTCTGATTCGAGCAATTTCTCCACAAAAAACACGCAAGATGCATAGGCTATAGGCTGTTTCGTAGAGCATTTTCACCCATTATTAAAACATTTCATCGTTCCTTGATCGTAAAATAATTTGAAAAAATAAACATTCTAATATTTCTCAAAAAAACGGGGAGTAAATGGGTTTAACTGCTGCGAACTTCTAACAAACAAACAGCGAACGTTTCGCTAACTATATTGAAAGCTTCTTCGAGGCAAGTTAAACCCATTTACTAACATTTTTTATGAAAACTAATGCTGAGATTAGGCAGAAGGCATGAGTCGAATTTATTAACATTCTCATACATTGTGGACGATTATTATTGGTGTTTAGCGACGCACTCGACCTATCGCCCTGTATCATTGGTCATATGGCGTCGGTGAATGATAGAGTGATGATGAGGGTAATGATGAACTTAAAATAGAGGAGGGTGCCGGCACGTAGCTTACTTCTCTTGAAAACTGAAAATCACCAAGGGGACGTCACCGCTTAACGTCCTTTCCGAAGGACGGTACACGAACAGCAGAATTCCTCCACTTATCCGTGCTATCGAGAGGTGTATGGCAAGGGGAGTGAAGCTGTTGAACTAGCTTCAAACCCTCCAAACTCTCTCCCGAACAGAAATGGATCTGGATGTGAATGATCATGCCCATCCAACCTCTAGTCCATCGGAATATTGCTTAGCTTCGGTGATTCCACGTGAACCGGTATATCCAACACGTCAAACAGTTCGGAATTAGACATTGTATCTTTACATTCTTTTGTATAAGTACCTATTTTATTAGGAATGCTTCAATGTTGCGCAAGAAAGCCTACATACCCTAGGCTAGGGTGAAAATCTTATAAGAAATAGCCTGGAGCCTTCAAGCTTTGTGTAAGAAAGCTTAGGAACCCGTGGCTAAACTAGTGCTAAGATTAGGAGATAGACATGAGTCTAAAGAATCTGATAGCTTGGATCAAAGATCTTTATACTATTCGGCTTGGTCAACAAGGAGAGTGCAAGAAAGCCTAGGGACCAAGAGGCAGGGTGGAAAGTTTACATGTACATATAAATATATAAGAAATAACGAGTTTAGGATAAAGATTAAAGACATGAAACTACAAAATTGTATAGCTTGTGCAGTTTTCAAGATCAGTTCAAGAAAGCCTGGGACTCTAGGCTATGGGTGAAATCTGTTGAGCAAGAAAGCCCGGACGCTAGGCTAGAGGGTGCAGAAAGCTTGTATCCAAGAAATATCCTTTGAAAATAAGCGTAGCTTCTCGCTTTTGTGCAGCTCCTGGGACGTGGGTGGCACTACACTTTACGTGACAGCAACACAGTCCTCATTACTACGCGATGCCATGACATAATGACTAGAAAAAGGACGCGGCTCCATGGAAAATGTCTCGGCGATGACGTAAGCATAGCGCCGCCGATGACGATGCGAACGAACGCTCCCAGTAATACCGAGTGGGTACCGACCCCATGTGCATATTCCAGTTGATTATGCTGCATAGCATTCGTCAGAGAATGTCGACGCCGTGTGCGTGCTTCTGATCGAATGCGTACGCTGTACACACGAGGCCGCACGCATGCGAGGGTGCGCCACGCACGGCGAGGGTACGTGCGTGTATACGTGGACGAGAGGGAGGGTTGGGGGAGGGGGGGGGGGCGCTCGCGAAAATCCGATTTCGCCTCTAAGTGCAGGACATTCTATCCTATGAAGCGTGGATTTTAACTCCAAGCTGGCGGCCGACTCGACAAAACAACACGGTAGATTTTCACGTAAATGTTACTCCGGTCTAAATCTGCCAGATTTAGAATTTGAATATCGATATGTTATATGTTTCATGATATGTTTTTGTATAAATTATATGTGTCTGAAAGTTTCGAATTTGCACTTGCGGAATTATTCCCGTAGCAAATAAAACATACTAAGCATACGAAAAAGATTGTCCAGAACGTAGGTAACTCACGGAAACTCAGATCGGTCCCTAGGAGAGAGATAGACATAACTTGTTACGATGAGTTTTAATGAAGCAATCGCGATTTGCTATCTCTTTTATCGGCCAATTTATTGTTCCTTGAGTGTACCTGAATCTATATCTTTCGGACATCCAAGTTGTCTCTGTCTATACCCTGTCCTTTGGCGTCGAATATCCCATACCATGCCGGCTGTAAGCTCGTTCAAAGCTGCCAAAATATTGATGAAACGGCGAGTGACATTTTGCCACCTGACAATCTGTCGCGTCGTCTGAACATAAAGCTATATCAATTTGTGATAACGTCGTCGACTAAAGCTGTCCTTTCGCCTGATCGATGCTGCGCCGTGCGTGGAAATTCGTAAAATCCGTAAGCCCCGGCCGCGGCCGCGCGTCTGACGGCGTGCATTTGTGACAGTCCAACAAATCGAATACTACGGATACCGTCCACCCTCATACCCTAGTCCTGACACATATGCCAACCCCGACCCGCGCCCACGTTTAATGACAGCCGGTGCGGAATGGAGGGAGGCGTACAACGCGCGTGCGACACAACGGGACGGTTTCAAATTCTATCGGGTTGGTTCGGATGCGATCCGCGAACGCAGGGACTTTTACCGAATACGGTTACTTTTATGCTATCCGAGGTGCTTATACTAAAAGTTTTATATACTAAAATGTTTATAAGCTTACCACTTTCATGGCTCTCGGAGTGGATACTGGTTCCCTTTGCTCTTATGGGTGAATGTGTTTTAAGAGGGCCATAGAAGTGGAAATCTTGTATATGATTACCATTTCTACGGCCCTCTTAAAAAATATTCACTAAGAAGAGCAAAGGGCACCAGTAGCCATTCAGAGGGCCATAGACATGGTTATATTGTAGAAATTTTAGTAAAGGTTATATATTTTGGTTCAACGGGATCCAAGCCTGGAAATCCCGATATCCACGCACAGCTTCACGTCAAAATCATCGATGTTCAAGATAGGAAGACAATCGCCTCAACAAGATCCGTAGCAGAAGGTTTAGTTGGCGGAGACGAGCGTAGCAAAGTTTTCATATACCTGCAGAAAAAAAGGTTTCGTTTTTTTCAAAGTCAGTTTGTTCACGCTCCACCGGCCAAACGGCTGGCCCGATTGAGATGAAAGTTTCCGAGGAACTTTGAAATCTCTCAACTTAGACTTAGACCCCTGCGTTTTTGAGCACTACCAATAAAGAAAGACGGAAATTGCAATTTCCCAAATTTTTACTTCTCTCATCAACTTTTGCACCGTCTCTTTGCTGTCTGGCGACCAAATCATTGCTGCGATTTCAAAGAAATTTTCAGATTACCTTTGACCCATCAGTTTCTTGAACATTTGGTTTGAGCCCGCCTTCTGTTCAGCAGTGGTCATTTTTATGGATATTTTCTTCGTCATACGCGATACGTAATTTGGTGGATGATATTAATATCCTATGCTGTTGAACAAAAACGAAATACTCGCGCTCATCCTTCAACGCGACTAGGTATAATGTAAGCGTTCAGCCATATAAAAATATGTCATGGGGGAAGCTCACAGTTTTTAATAAGTTATCTAGAATCTGACGTGTAATCGTAGATGCACATTCTGAGTTCATTGGTTCACCCATTGTCCCCCCTCGCGATTGCGTCGAATTCAATAGACCACTCTATAATTGCCATTCCAGAGTGAATAAGGTCTTGATAAAAACATATTCCCATCATCCGAAATACATTGCCGAACAAATTTGCATCGTCTCTGGAATGGCAATTGGAAAGTGGTCTCTTGCCTGCATTAGCAAAAAAGCGACGCTGAATTTTGATATCGCTACACACTTCCGTCCCCCGTCGGAAGATCCAATCGAATCAGCCAGAACACACCCACGTCATCTCCCCAAAAGACTATCCATCCCGAACCGAGTCACCCCCCTAAAGAATAAAACTCTTTATACATTTATACTAACGCGATTAATATGAACCCCAACACAGGGGTGTCCAATCGCACACGCCGACCATCACTTAGTCCGCCGCGGTGCGGGGCGTTTGGTGCGCATGGACCGATCGATCGACGCCGACGTCGTGTACAACTAACTCCCCGTGAGGACCGACCGACTGTACAGCGGGTCCCGGCATTGCGGGATGATAGTCCATTTCGGGCGTAGAGTTTGCGGGCTTATGAACCGACTACCCGGGGCCGGGATAACCGAAAAAAAATCTCCAGGACTATCGACGCTACACCGAATTGCTGAAGAATCTGAAGCCAAAACATGCAAGTTCTCCCAAAATAAAAAGTAGCAGCCAACTGGATTCGAGCCCAAGACCACTGCATTAGAACGAATAAAACGTTACGAAAGCTCTGGTATAGCAATGTCCCCGTCATCCTAGCTGCCATATGACTACGCACGCGGCGGCGGTGCAAATAAACTCGACGTCGGAAATCTACCGGCGTCCGGGGATTGCGGGATGCATGCGGCGTGCTCTAAGCCGGCTCGGGCTTACAACGGCGCCCGTTCACGAGGTGAATGCAAATCGCCTGGTCCACGCCGACAGCGGCGCGCGAGCTAATCGCCCGTCGAGATGGCACTGTAAGCCCTGCAGCGTGCAATCCTCAACGAACGTGGGCCCGAATTGGTCTGGGTGCGGCGCCCGGCACGGCACGCCCCGACGACACTCCTTGCCGTCTAGTGGCGGTCGAGGACTGGGATGGGGCCTTGTGGGGGAGATCACCGAAGTGTATACGGGTATCATGAGCGCGTATGGTCGAATACAGAGTCGACGTTTTGGAGGCGTCGACTTTGACAGCGTCGCCGTCGGTAACAGAGGAAGGGTGTACGAGGATAGATAACGTTATCAGAAGATACCGCACGGATGTTAAACGGTTCACAGTTTAGCAAGACACGCAGTCAAGACTATTTCGGAATGTAACGATTCGAAAAAAAGGAATTCACCTCGTCTGGGGTATTGAGGGGCAGTTTTACCACTTTCTCAACTCCGAGGTAAAGTGGGATGAAACAACCGATTAAATGCAGAGAAATTGTTTTGCTAGAAAAATTGTAAAAGCGAGCTTCGAAAGTGACGCCCGTAAGCGATTACACGTCACTGGTCGTCCAATACATGGCCCCAAGAACGTAGCAACGTATATATAGCATCCGCCGTCGGGTAGATTATTATCGCGCACCTATAGGTATAGACGCCGCGTGAAGATGAAATTCTTTCCCTGTACGTCTAAGATCGATTGTTCTCATCTTCTTCGCCAACCTCCCTCCGTCTCGGCACCATGAGAAAAGCGGGAGACCGCGTCGAGCTACAGGTTTGACCCATCGGAGCGGGCTAAGACGTTGGAGAAAAACCATCCTACAATCTCGCTCGCTTTAGCCCGCTTCATCGTATCATCGCTTTTACGAGACATCTTTATGGGCACTATCGCTGTGAGTCGACGATCAGGGATTATGACGTACAACCCCTCTCTTTAGCGTTAGAAGAGCGTTAGGGCAGATTAGATTCTCGAATTAGATACAGAACATGTTGAGGACCGGACGTCAGGGCCGGGTTTGCTTTGGGAGGCGTGGGTATTATAGGGGCAATGGTTAAACATGAATCGGGTAATTTGAGTACCACGTACGTTTTCAAGTGCCATCAAGAAGTGGAGGAGTGTTCTATCTACAGGCGGACGATCACGAGAGGAGACGCTTTCGAACAAGAATAGGACGAACCACTCTCAGAAATGAAAGGCTCGCCGATCAGGGATGGCGATCTCGGAATGGATTGGCCCGTTTGGTTTGAGATGAAATGAAGGCGATCTCAAAGGGAGCGGACCTGTCAGGGAGATAGTGGCTATCAGAGCGTGAGGCGATGGCATTCGTCTGTTGTGGTGACTGATGTGGGAGGTGGGGGGGAGGTAAGAAATTCAATGCGAATTCCTTAGCTAACGTGAAAGTGAAAAGGCGTCGATTCGATAAAAAGGTCTGAAAAGAGAATGAAACGTTGGGTGTCGGAGGCGATTATCGAGCTTCATGTTGGCGTTATTTGTGATGGGCTTTCAAAAGAGACGTGTGTCGAAACGTGAACGGCTATGGGGTTCTGAGTGACTAGCAGGGTTTTCTCAATAAACGGGAGCACATTTTCGGGGGATAATGGTGAAATAACGAGGAACTGTATATGTCGAGGGGATGAAATGATAATCGCTCAGCTCTACGGCGATGTGTTGCAATACTAGAGGGTTTCGGCCGCTGTAACGAAGTACGGGACAAGGGCAAATACATCGGGGAAAAAACCGACCGCCGCAGTTTTTCGAAATTATAATGATACCGAATCATCCCCATTCCCCATGAGAGTGATTTTGATTGGTGACTCAGGGTAAAGAATGATTCCTTGCAGTGTGTCATCGTGATTCGTGTTCCACCATCCAAATACACTTTATCCAGTTCGTTCGGACTCGAACTTTGAACTAATTACAACTTCAGCGACGTTCGCGCTGTGTGCTATCCTACACTTTTTCATATCCAGCTCGTGGATCAGCTAATGGACGCTAGCGTGAAAATGGGAATTGATTTCTTCAGAACGCTGACTTTGTCTGTCGATTCGTTTTAGCGCTATGCACCAGGCAACCCGAGATCGATGGTTTGGTCGGGAATGAGGGGATGGATGATCTATCAAAGAGACAGACACCCTCGAAATTAAATTGAGTGTCCTCCCTCGTAAAAAAGAAAAACGTGCTGACACTCGAACTATAGGTATAGATCTAAGCCAAGAGTAACATTGTCGAGCTCGGGCACAATGTCAGGGCTTTTGGGTATCCGTCATCATGTCACAAGCGTTCAAGAGGGGACTGTTTAGCAAGATCAGCTTCTCATCTCAGCTCGGTTTCACCATCGTATCGTTGTCTATGGAGTTGCTCACTTAGAAATGCAGATCTTTAGCTCAATGTCGGGGGAAATGCTAATGAAGTGAAGATTTGTTAATATACACAGCCAACGGGATTGGTGTCAAATGAAAGGAAAAAAAACTGTAGAAAACGGACTTTCTAACTAAATTTGCTCGACTACCTGCTGTGTTTTTAGTAAACCAATTGTTGCTTTTCGCATTGCAATAACTGCTATGTTTGTGTTACATTGAACCTTGGCCTTGCAGGCGTACAATGAAAATAAGAGGGCATTAGTCTAATTTACGTTAAAAGCACGTCTCGTGCTTAATTTCCACGCGACCGCAGCGTGAAACATCAGCAGTTCAGTCAAGCACCTGTCAAAATCTCGACACGAGCATATGCCACCCCACTGCCAAGGGCCCACGAAAAAATCGATTCAGCAATAATTTTTCTAGTAATCGCTAACCTCGTCATATTTGTGATACGAATCTTCAAGACTAGCACAGCTCCTCATCACCCCTTATTTTATGCCCTAACGTACATGGCCCCCAAATGCCTCACACCTTGCTCCCGAGAATCGATCGCACAAGATTTCAACAGAAAGCAGCGACATTTGTAATGGAAATTAAACTGAGTTATGAGGATATCATACTGAGAAACAAGTGCAACTCACCAATGTGCTAATTGAATAGCCCAATTTATTATTAAAACGAAAAACACCGAAAAACCAGCACTAAAAACATCAAAATGTAGCTACCACTGACACTGGACCGAACTCTGAAGCAGACAGATGGCCGACTGATTTGACATCGTTGATCAACAGAGAGCAGCACAGCCCCGCTATACACGAACGACGCGGGAACGGACGCTAGCTTCATGAGAGGCCGCCTGAACAGCTGGCTGTCACTAGGGGCTGTCATAACCTCGTTTAGCAAGGTCGGTTGAATCTATACCCTGTTTTTAACTGGTTGTTTGCAGATTATGGCTCAAAATTAATCGAATCAAAGAAAAATACTCGAGAAGAAAGTGCTACCCTCTTCGTTCAAGAATAATTATTTCTTGGAATTGTGTTTGGGAAAGGTTAACATGGCAGAGGGCTCTTCGGGTTCAACCAGAGATGCAGCAGCAAATACCGAGCATGTAGCTCTCAATGAGGACTCTGGTGTCGGCGGAAGCTCTCTAACAAGCACCCAACGAGGTCAAATAGAGCAGAACCGTCAGCGAGCATTGCTTTTGCGGCAAGCAAGGCTTATACCTCATCCCTATGCCAAAGTGTAAGCCAGTACTTTTTCTGTGAGCGCTTTCTTTAAAATACTTCTTTCATTAAATTTGATTGTTTTTTCAGGAACACTTCAGATTCAGTTGAAAAGAGTATCATTCGAGTGGCTGGGAGTAAATTTATCGACACTGGAGGTGGCTTTCTCCTTGAACAAAAAGAAATTGCTGATCAGCCACCAGTATGCCTCCTTTCTCATCTCAAAACTAGCATTTATATTTTATAGATAGTCGTTAGTATATCTTATCTTTCCAATTTTGTTTGTTTTCAGCTCAGACGTGTTGAACAACCTGCTCCCATATTGGAACCCAACCAGCCTCAATGTACAGAATGCCAGGAGGACTTTGGTGACTCTTTTCTGTTCCGTTCTTTTGACTTCAAAGTTTGCGATAAGTGCCGGTGGGTATCAAATTACTAAAAATTTACATGTTTACTTGGCTTATCCGTGACATCCCTTCATTGATAAATGGTGATAATGTTTGCAGAGACGACGCAGACAAACATTCTCTCATCACACGAACAGAAGCCAAGAGTGAATACTTGCTCAAAGATTGCGACCTTGATAAACGTGAACCAATACTCAAATACCTCCTTCGCAAAAACCCACACAACGTGAACTGGGGTGACATGAAACTCTATCTTCATGTCCAGGTAACCAGAGATGTAGCCAATTTGTTATCAAACAAAAAAACATTGGGGTACTTTGAAAAGGATTAAACATTTAAAGCCATATACACGGCTAGTTATAATTTTTAGGAATATTAAAATCACTTCAAAAATACCTGCTTACTCGAGGACTTGAACCCCGGACCTTTTGCTTACCGGG
>QKMV01003700.1:0-11114 GCA_003287335.1 Lednia tumana
CGAACGTGTCATCTATGAATTATAGCGATTTTAAACAGTCAATGCGCGAGTCGAAAAAAGGGTGAGAAAGTCCTTAACTGGGTAAAACTGCTACACTGCTATCTCTTTTAGCTTTCAGTTATTGCAATACACAACAAATAAAGGCAAAGAATGAAGAGTTCAGTTGAAATCAACGTAGAAGAGCTCAAAGAAAATTTCGCTAATTCATAGCCTAGCCATCCCCCTAGAATTCCAGCTGTTAAAGCTAAAGTTTTTGGTAGTCTGATTTCAATTAAGAGTGACAGTCAATTCGAGTAATCTATTAATGCCCAAGAAACAATCATGCTACAGTAAAACCTCGTTAATCCGAAGTTGAAGGGACCCAAAAAATTCCACTTTGAAGTATAAAAGTTCGGATTAGCAAAAATTCCTTTTTTTTTTGTTTGTTTTTTTGTTTTTTTTACAAAGTTCAAGCATTGGCAAGGATTGTCAGCTTAGCAGTTGCTTACCGACTGTGAGTCATTAGGTTTGTTCGCCTGTCCAACAGGTAGGTGAAGGTCGGTGTAGGCAGAGTATGGGGTGTGTTAGACTGGGACGCACTATGTTCAAGTCGGGTGTCGATATAACCACCATCTTCATTTTTAAAATAATGCGGGGGTCGGTCGTGATTTTTCCTGAATTGTTTTTAAAATGAATCCCATAGTGCCAAGGGCACTTTTCGAATCCGAGGAATTTCCCTACCTTGTGGCACGCTAAATTTTATTCCACTTCCATCTAGAAAAAACGAAAATCTCTAATGAATTGTGTTGAGGTTATGGGTGACACTCGTGGTCGGTTCAAAGCCAGGATCAAATGACCATCGCTAGCCAATCGTGTACAGCGCCTGGATCATGTGACTAGCACTAGCCAATCGTGAAGCGTCAAGATCACGTGACCACGTGATACTCTGCAAAAGTTTCTCCCCTCATGCTCAATGATGGCAAAGTTTTGAAGTTTCACAAATATAACTAAGTATTTCTCGTTCGAAGATGTTCGGATTAACCAAGTACTTTTCAATGTTATTTAGTAATGGGGGGAAAAATTATTGTTCAAATTACGAAATAGCCGAACTTCGAGTTATCGAAATTTTTTAACATAGTGTTCCCTATACCTATGGCCGGGGTCTGACATGACTTCGAACTAGCGCGAACTTCGGATTAACGGAGCTCGGATTAACAAGGCTTTATTGTTTTCACAGAAACTCTCCCTTAAAAGATTAGTAAATATACACCAATCTTGATAACTTTTTTTTTTAAAACTCTTACCAGCTGAATGTTTCTATAATTTATTAAACAATCTCCGTTTCTCCTCCTTCCTTGAATATTTCCTGCTTCTTGTTTCCATCAACTTCTATCATTTCTTCTCCATCTTCTTCCCCTTCCCCTTCTACTACTTCCTCGTTCTCTTTCTTCGTCTCTCCACCTCTTCCCCTTTTCTCAATCTTTGTATTATTCTTCTGCTTAAATAATTCAATGGTTTCAATAATTATATAACTGTTATTTACGGTCGAAACAAAATTTTAAAGAGCCAAAACCATTGTTTTGTTGCCTATGTTGGTTTTCCTTATTTTCACGCCTTTGGTTTTCAAGGAAAACACTTTTTTTTTGGCCTTCCAATCACAATTTGGTTTGAGTTCCTGAGCAATTTTAAGCGTTAATGTTTTACAGTCAAAATACCTCGATCTCGATCTTACAAATTTTTTCAGTTCTGAGCTAACTGAGATAACTCTATGAAATAAATTAACTTCTCTGCCTTTGATTGGTTGTTGATATGGCATTTAGCTCAACTACCACTTTAGCTCCGAGTTGAGAAAATGTTAAAAGTGTCCCTTGCATTTTGCCTGAGTGGCACGTCAATAGCTGAACATCGTTACTTAATGTGGACAAAACCAACCAACCATTCATTTTTACATATCTGTTGCAGGGCAATGTGAGCGAGCTTCGATGAGCGCTGATTCTGCAACGGCAGTGGTGCTGCCTTCCATCGTGTTTATCCTCTTGCTCGTGACATTGTCTGCGCATCTGAGATGATGTCGCCACTCGATGCAGGGGCAGCACAAAGACGAGGTCTCTTCACTGAGTACCTCGGCTCACCTTCCAAGCTACGGGTACTTCTAAGCCCCCGGCCACATCGACCAAGACGCAGCAGCAGCTAGCTTTCGTCAGGGCAGCTATTGCTGGAGACCCGGGATTTTCGCATTTACATTAAGTGCGATAAATGTTAACTCGTTTGAAAGCAACATATTTCACAATATCTTTACATTTCAAGTTGTTTTCATTGTTTTAACGGCTTTGCTAATTTTGCGGCAAAGTGCAAGATTGTCCCTACAGTGCGAAATTTGTCCATTGTAGCAAAACGTCCGTGAAATCCACCTAACGGACGACTAGAAACAAGGCATTGCAGAGTCAATAAATGTTTTGCTTATGGCATGAAAAACCCCACAATGGTGATTGCCTCTGGAATGCTAGTGGTCTATTTGGTTGTTTTTTTGGGCATTTCCAACTTAAAGTTTAAGGTGTGGTCCACCAACCTTACATTTTTATTGGCAAGGTTCAATTTCCAAGTGCTGTCTTGTAAGCCACCAATACAGATGACAGTTTGACAGATAAAACTTGGTCAATCCTAGCGATTACCGTACTTGATGCACATCCCTGAGGACTGAACGGGAGTGTTTGCTTGGGATTATCAGCTCATTACAGACAGGGGTTGGTTGAGTCAGCTGACGTACCCCACGGGTACCCGACTGGTACTGCGCATATGCGCATACACGGACATATTGTTTGCATTCATCTGTAAATTGAGCTGTTCGGTTCAATTGTCGGCTGTTAAACTGCTGTAAAATTGTTTCCACGTCGAATGTGAATACCGAGTATGAAAACGCATGAAAAATGCAAATTATACGATTTATAAGTGCGAAAAATCTGGGTCCCTGGCTATCGTCGATGGAGCATCACAGGAGAACGAGAGTGAGCACCAGCTCACATGAAAACCATGCGGCTGAAACATTCTTCGGCGTAATTCAGTTGAACGACTTTGGGAGACCGAAATGCGGGCTAATTCTTGCCGAAGAAAGTGTCAATTAAGTTGACAAAGATCTGTGATTTGAAACTAGTGTTAATTTTAGACGACTTACGAAGAAAAGAAGTGGAGCTGGGAACTTAAAATTGAAGCTCGGAAGAAAATAGGGCAATGTGTTGTTGTCAGGTTATTCACCGTGGTTTATCGTTCGCCAAATCAAGGAGGTGGCGCTTCTGATATTCATGCTCACAGCTATAGACGTATGTTTCATTCGTGTTTAAAAAATATATTGGCAGCTTACTAATTATTTTCCGTTTTGCTAAAGTACGTTACGGATATTCATGGAACAGTGATTGTCCAGTTCGACTGTAACTCTAAAACTGTACAATTACTCAGAGCATTTTGTCTCCATCAATGCATTTTTTTAAATTACGTTCCAACGTATGCTATATTTACGTTGTTTACGTTGAGACATTTCTGGCGGGATGAACTTGCTATTCTGCCACACTTTGTTGTGCTTGGTGTGGATTCTCTGTGAACTTTGTGTAACAGGGTAGGAGGGATTTGATCAGAACTGAGGGCACAACCAATTGACAATTATTTTTCTTAGAGTTGTGTCCTGGTTTTTACCAAACCTCCCACCGTAACTGCCGAGTTATTCAATCACCTTAACTGCTTCAAGTACTCTAATGTGAGAGGTGCATGTCTCTTCCAATCATTCATCTTAACATTGTCCAATAAAATTGTTTTCATTCCAGGAATAGCAATTGAGCTTTATTTTCTATTTTTATGACCCCTGAGGAATAAAATGGAATGGCTGCAGTTTTTCGAACTCTAGGAGATCTCCTTCCTAGACTCGTGATCCCTTCACCACAAACTGATAATACTGATGCATAAACATACCACGATTTCGGAGCGGGAGGTACAATATGTGTCTTACTCTTTTCCAAAAATCCTTCCATGAGATTGATGGAAATAGTTTCAATGCCAACCTGTTGTATTACACTTATATTAGTATTGTTTAGAACGTGCCATATTTTTTCAAACAACCAAACTGGGCAGCATATCTGACGAGATAAAAATTGGACGCTCTTGGATCTCTTAAATATTAAAGTACAGGTTTTTCAGGATTATGTTGAACTACTGACTGGTTAGCCCCCCTCCCCAAAGAACACCCTGTGCTCTGCCAGCCCTCTGCAAAATAACATCCTAAACTCATCTCTGGTTTGAGCGTATTATTTTTGTTTTGTGAGTCATGTCATTTTACTGATACAAAACTAATTTGAACCATCCTAATTTGTCTTGCCTTGATTACAAGTTACCTTTAATTTGCACCACAGTCATTCACCACAGAAGAGTTAAAAGAAAATCAACCATATTATATTTTTGTATTGACAGCACTAAGCACTTTAATATAAACCCTACATGCAGTAAGCAAGAAAGGACACCGTCTGTAGTTTTGTACCCCTATGTAGTGTTGTCTATAAATCTACACATTCCCATGATTAGAAATATCATTGAGTCTGACTTGGCAAAATCAGAAGTACTAGTCAAATGAAGCACACCAAGAAATGCAGCCCTGAATCAGAAATCGACAGATTTCTCCAATAAAATACAAAAAAATACGAACGGATAACGCAAAAAGATCCATCGTTCTGACTGCAAAATGCAGAGAAAATCCATCAACTTGAACTTAACTTAATGAAAAGACAAGTCCTAGGGTTTTGATAGCTGATAGACTTTCGACGCCGATATTTCCCCATTCTCGTAACATGAGAAAGGAACTTTCTGTCGGTCGAAATCTGGAAGCCAGGGTGCTCACGAGCACAGCCAGTGAATTGACAGCTTTATTATTACAATGATCGAAACGAGCCAAATATTAATTGTGCATGTACCTTCTTAATTCTTTGAAAGTGATGTAAGACCACTTGATTTGATTTCAGATTTCAATTTTCCACTTTAAGTTAGCAATGACAATTTTGACACAGCCTCATGGTCAGGCCTTTAGCAAACTTCATTTTATCGAACACAAAGGGAAAATAATTGCAGATTGCAACTGATTATTGACAACAGCTGATAGTTCTTTTTCCTGGTCAGCTAGCATCTTGAGAAGTCCGTCCAGAGGAAGCGTAGATAGGAAATCTGAGGTTTGCAAATGTGAAATGTGTGCAGAGATGCTCAAGGACTTCTTGGTTCCGAGATGACCACAGCAAGGCCCCACAGCAAGCCGTGCGGCTTGTTGGGACGGATCGGGAATGGAAAGAGAATGGAAAAAGCAGACGGTGGATAAGAAGACGGCTGTGCCCTCCTGATGGAGAAACTGTCCCAGGTTTGCCTGGATTGGCTGTGGAGGATCATGGAAAGCCACAACTAGGGTAGTCGGTCGACGGTCACCAGGATCGAATCCAGGACCTCTGGAATGAAAGGTAACCGTGCTAGCCGTGCGGCAGCTGTGTTTGGTAATACGACGAAACCCTAGGCTGACTAGCTGGTGTCTGCGCTAGCTGAATCAAGGACTCGTTTGTTGGCTGATTTCAAGTATTTATTCTTTATTGGTAACATAGCCTCTTCGACCCGCTCTTCTGGATTCTCATGTTGACAAATACTTCCTATCCCTTTGGCATTAAGCAGCCTCAAAAACCACACAAACCGAACGGTTTGCCATGTTGGATACACCGCTTTTCGTGAAATAAACGAAGTTAAGATCGCGGTGGGCCAAAGGTTGGATGGGTGACTATTCATACCAAGGTCTCTTTCTGCTCGGGAGAGAGGTTGGAGGGTTTGAAGTTAGTGCAGCAGCTTCACTCGCCTTGTCATCAACCTCTCAAGCTCGGATTAGTGGAGGAATCCCATGCTGTTCCAGTTGTACCGTCCTTCGGAAGGGACGTTAAGCGGTGGTCCCCTTGGTGCTTTTCGATAGGAGTAGGCTACGTGCCGGCATCTGGTTTCTCCTCTTTGTTAACATCTTCATCACCCTCATTATCACCCTATCTATCAGCGACGCTAATAGACCAGGGCCACATGGGGCCACCATATAAAAAACACACAAACACAAAAGCAATTTCTGAGAAAAAATAATGAATGGAAGATTTGAATTAGAAATCCGACAAAAACGAAAACATTAAAAAACTAACTCCACATACCTCAGGACGCTGCAGCAGGAAGGCCTTTTTGAGGGGCTCAGTTTAATATGGCAACCCTTCTAAAAAATGCAATTGAAAAGTACAACATAAAAAATGACACGAGTCATTCCCTCGATAAGTTTTGGGTGGAGGCTCAGTCATGAGCAGTCGATCTGAAGGAATTGTTGACAAACTTCATTTTGGTGTGCGTGAAATAGACGCGTTTAAGGCACTTAAACTTAAGCATCAGAATTAACAAGATTATCGAAGATTGTTATCTACCGTTTCTTGCAATTGTCAAATTAATTTTCATTCTCAGGTTATCTGGTTTTACTTTTTTGTATACAAGACATCTTTGTTGACAATTGAAGTTAGCAATTGTTTTCAGGTGAAGCTGCAAGTTCTTGGTCTTCCGAGAGCGCAGAGAAGTCTTTGCAAGCCTCTTTGCAAGGCCCCGATAATTAAACTATGTGTTTTCACTTCACGGCCAAAACATTTCAAATAATAGGAAATATTACGCATTTTTAAGGTTTGCACACCGCGGTGTTGCAAATCGAATGGAAATTTTTATTTCCGAAAAAACAATCTTCCTGAAAGAGTCCTCTTTTCTCTGCCATTTTCTAGCGTGAGGTACTTTTTCATGCTATAGTTAAGTTTTGCAAGATTCCTATTTTCTCACTACTTGTTACTTGTTATGGAGGCATTGCAGTTCTTTACAACTTATTAGTACATCAATTTGATATGGTTAGACACTATTCAGTGACCAAATATAGTTAACATAGTAATGATTGTAATGAGTAATGACAGTCAATACAGTGCCTACTTTAGAAATGTATCTATTTCAAAAATGTTAACGCATTTAAATCGTATTCGTAGAATTGTGAAACGTACAAATTAACAAATTATTCAACTGCTCAACAGCGGTTAGTGAGTCAGCTGTTAATTTGTGTTTAAAATAAATGAATCTCGTTTATCTAGTTTTTTTTAATGGTAAATCTGACCACACTAAATTGACATTCTAGTACACTTGTCAACTTCCCATCTACAAACCATGCATGCGCGAAAAAAGATGCGCGGAACGAAATCAGATGCAATCAACTGAGATCGGCACTTTAGAACGATCAACCATCGAGAGTGCGTGCGTCAACCATCGAGAGTGCGTGCGTCAACCATCGGATTGGAGTTCCGAGGCTTGGTGTGATGACATCAGGACTGCTCACGCATAGGGCGCAGAAATTAGTGCGCCCGCCCCGGCGTTGAACAAGAAACAAGAATGGCAGACTTATAGCCCCCTCCATGTTGCAACTAGCATGCAGCCCAGCTCGGCGCATTGCAACTTACGCGATGTCACACAAGCAGAAAGAATTGGATGAGCGTAGCGAGCGTAGCGAAGAGTTCAACTTAACTTAGTATAAAAAAGTTCGTTGTGTGTGTGTGTGTTTTTTTTTTCGTTTTTCTGTTTGATTGTTCGCGCTCTGCAAGCCAAACGCCTAAACCGATTACAATACAATTTTTAGGAAACCTTCGTTTTATTTTTAGCGCGATCTATTAGATATTGTCGCTAAAATTCGCATTTCTGTAATTTATTTCAAACTTTTCTCGACTGTTGTCACTATTTGTTTGCTGTTTGTATGCCAAACGGCTGCATCTGTTTCAATGAAACTTGCAGGATACCTTTTTGGTGTTTCAACGTAGTTGTGAGACAATTTTTAGCGCAATCGGTTCAGTTGGTTTCTTGGAAAACGCGTTGCGGTATTTTTAGAGTTAATAGAACTTTGCCACACTCTACAGGCCAAAGTTCTGCATTGTATTTGGTGAAACTTTCCAAGGACGTTTGATGTTTCAAAAATAGATTGGATCCAATTTTGAGCGTGATCTGAAATGTTTGTCTCTTTAAATTCAAATTTTGTAGGCTTTATAATCATAATTTCCCACACCAGTTGAATAGGTGTTTCATAGCAGCCACTACCAGTCACATTGTTGGAGAAAAAAGAACTGGTCGACAGGAAAAATAGCCACTTGTCATTTACATAGGCAGAAATCGTTTTTCTTTGTAGTTTTTTAAATGGTGTGTACCTTTCAAGTTTTGTAAAGTCATCCAGCAACGCGTGTACATAAAGCGTTACGGCGAAGCCCTAGTAATTAACATTATAATGGCAACTGCTGTGTTAAGATGAAACGAAAATCCGGTGAAGTCAAAAAGAAAAACCCAACACCGTTACAAGCCTAAATGTATTTGGAACTTTTATATTCCGAAGTAGCGCGCGCTTATCAAGAGGAAACACGTGACATAAACATGCAAACAAAACCAGAACGTGTTTTCTGGGTGGCTGAAATCTACCAATCTTCCACACGACACACGTTTTGCAAATACGCGTCCCGGCACGTCGAGAGTGCGGCAATGTGGCGGGCGATGCTAGGAGACCGGCAGTTGCGGCCGACGTTGCCGCCAAACGCGGTCAAGCGCGACTCGCATTCAAGTAAAACGCCCAGGATAAAATGACGTCTCATAAAACTAAACCTCAAATTTAATATTTTTGAGGTACACAATACATGCGTTATCTTGCCTTATAATACCAAAATAAATACAAGCTTTGTATTTTTATATTTTTAATTATTTTTTTAGCTTATCCCCTCGTTTTCCTTCTTTTTCCGCATACTCCCAGCTGGTGCACGTGCCCCTATGCCCTTTAGCAGCACAGGCATTTCGAGCTATAGGAGACGGGGTTGCCGTGGTGATGGTGATTTTGTTACGCTGCCATTCAATTCAGCCGTCATATTGTGATTCACGAGTTTCGATTCGAATAATAACAAACAACACTTCACTTGTACTTACGTTTGACGAAAAGAATATGTTCCAAGGACCGAGAGCGATCGGCACTTCGCTGCTGTCATCGTCGTCGAGTATTCATTTACGCCATAAGTAGAGTCTATCTTAAGAAGAAAAAACGCAATCAATTTCTCAATAAGATATCAATTATTTTTATTGATCATTTTATAACCATAACTATTGTTTAAAGTTAGTCTAGAAACATACATTTATTTCTCAATATACAGTCCTTGCCAGTTTTAAAGGGGATATTAAAGTTTCATTCAAGTTAGCCTTTAAACTTTAAAGTTTAAACAGTACAAAGCCTCAAAGATGAAACAGCCTTCGAGGCTAGGCCTGCATATCATTCGAAATTGATAGAGTCTATACCTAAACAATAACTGACAAGTGACAACACTTCAAGCACTCTGCTTACTTACATGGTTTCCTTCTTTCCCTCATTTCAACCAGATATTATTATTTATAATGGTTGTATTTTACAAAATAAATTATTCTATTTACACAGTATAATATTATGATGGTGAATATTACCATATGAAACCAAATGACATTTGCATGCAACAAAGCTTTACAAAGTGGCATCCAATTCAGAGATTTCTGTTTTTTGTTTGAAAAAACATTTTAATCCTTGTAACAAAATAAATAAATAGCACTAAATGAAACTTAAATAATGACCAAATCTGCCCACATTATTATTGCATATACTGACCATTGAAAGTAGAAATGAACTTACCATCGATACCTCTCAAATACATTATTAACATTATTTATTAACAAGAACAGTTTTTCCATCCAATAGGAAAACATATTATGAAGGACACGATTCCGCAAGAATGATAACAACTGAGGTACAAACAAGACGCTTGTGAGTTGAGGTTCCTCAACACTTTTGAATCAATTCAAAGCAAGGCTGGACCAGCAGATATTCCACATTTGAAAAGGGGATAATTTTGAATCAATTCAGAGTAAGGCTGGACTAGCAGATATTCCACATTTGAAAAGGAAATAATTTTGAAACAATTCAAAGCAAGGCTGGACCAGCAGATATTCCAGGTTTGAAAAGGGGAAAAAGCCGAAAAAGAACAACCTCGAAAAAAGTAAACAAAGTTATGTTGGGTCGTTGAACCCCCTTCCTCTCTCCCTCCTCACTCTTAACTCTTGACAGCCCACTTGAGCTAATTGAGAGACAAAAGTTTTTGCTTCGAAACAATTCTGCTCAAACCAACAGTCTTATTAGCAACATTTCTGGGAGATTATCTGAAAAAAGGATGCACTTTCTTCACATAGTAAACAAAGGAAAAGGTAGGTATTCCTTTTGTGAAAATCGTCAATTTGCGCTATAATTAGGGAAGAGCTCCGCATGCAATTTTCAAAAAGCTACGATACTAATTACGCGGTAGATATTAATAATGCCCTGTTTGGTAGGAAATACGAATTCTAGATGTGAAAAAATTTTACCTTCTTTTTTCGGGGCCCCGGTCTCGGTCCCGGTGTTTGTTGGGGCAATAAAATGCGTGCCACCTCGTGAGTACTACGTTACCTATTACATAGGTATCACAAATCTTGAGCTGCTTCCACGGACTGTCGGTAAAAGCTGTTGTAGTCATGAAAACTCAGATAGGATGGATGACCACAAAAATCTTTTTCGCTCGCAAATAATAAAGCCAGGGACGTTTACGTTAAATTCTTTGAATCTTGAAAGTTTTAAGCCATGATATTATTATGAGCAGTGGATTTAGCAACGCACAAATGTTCAGTGAGGATCAACCAACGCATCCATAGGAAAATAAGAAAGGAATCTTCCTAGATTTGCTAGTGAGAGAATTATTGTGCTTCTGGAACTACCCCGACCACTTATTTTCCTCGTCAAGTAAAATTACTTGTCAACTTATCAAAATGATTACTCGGTCAACCAGACGCCAGCCATAGATTGCCATAGATTGTGTGTGTATGATCATGCACGCAGCGCTAATCCGGGCCTCGTGTCATTTCGTCTTGCGCGATTAGTGTCCAACTCAAGAGCACCATCTTAAGAACTACACTCAGATCTCCATGCATCATAATAATGTAAATAAATATCAATCAAATCGGCCAATCAAACCTTGCAGATCCCCCCCCCCCCCCCC
>QKMV01003701.1:0-11111 GCA_003287335.1 Lednia tumana
CTGTCGCACTAACTTCAAACCCTCCAGCCTCTCTCCCGAACAGAAATGGACTTTGATATGAATGGTCACCCATCCAACCTTTGGTCCACCGCAATGTTGCTTAACTTTGGTGACCTCACGAGAACCAGTGTATCCAACATGCCAAACCGTTCGGTGACGTTTGATTTCCAATGGATCATGTTGATGAGCTCCTCGCACTGATTACTGAATTCAGCGACAGGTTTTCTGATTTTAAATCGCAGGAGGCGAGTTTGTCAATTGTAGCTGCTCCATTTGATTGCGACGTGGACTCAAGTCCAGGAGACCTCCAAATGGAATTGTTTGAGCTCCAGGGAAATGAAGATCTTAAACGGAAATTCAATGACGTTCCTCTTGTTGATTTTTATAAAAATTTTATCGGAATAGAAAATTTTCCCAAGCTGGTGGATTATGCGATCAAGAAATTGGCACTATTTGGCAGCACCTACAAATGTGAGCAGCTTTTCTCCCGGATGAAATTCACCAAGTGGAAAGAGCGCTCCCGCCTCACCGATGAGCACTTGGAAAACAATTTACGTGTAGCCACTTCAAGTTTGCCTACCAACATCGATGAACTAGTTACGAAAATGCAGTGGCAGTCGTCCCACTAGTTGGCTGTAGCCCATGTAAGTTTCAGTTATGCAACAATACATTTATTAATCTATTTTACTATTTTTATATTCAATTGAATTCACACTAAAATGTCATGCGGCCCGCTGTGCTTTCCGGAATTTTAAATGTAGCCCGCGACTTCCAAAGGTTGCCCACGCCTGCTGTAGAGCGAGATGACGAACCGTTTGCCCCACACTGGCGCAGGTTCAGTGTCAGGTCAATTGTGAAACTCATGGTCGATGAGCATTCGATCTTTTTATAATGATTAACTGCTATTATTAGCTATTATGATTATTGTTCATACTATCAGCGCTTTTTAGCCCACGGTTTTGTAGCTCCTCGCATTAACTGGGTTAATTGTATTCATGCAAGATCTGTAAAAGTATTGTATTAATTGTTTTTGTTACAGCCGAAACAAAATAGCAGTGTCTCAACACAACGCCCGCTGCCGCAATGCCCCTTTGTCAATGAAGCCCTGATGATGATACACAATGCTCGATTCGGCAATGTGGCTGAACGAGCTTCCACATTAAAATACGCGAAATACACCAGTGAACTCGTGCAACTGTTTGATTTGGCAAACTAATAGCTCACCCGTATATACCCATAGTATAACTCAATTCTAGTACTACCGCCACTGCCAATACCGACTGCATTAATCGAATTTTGAATTTTGCATTTTGAATTTTCGCATTTCGAATTTCGACTTGTATTGTTGGCATAACGGAAGCGCGCGTTGTGGATTATCATTAGGGCTTGGTTGACGCGCGGGCGTTATGGTAGCGGCCATTTTGGATGCTCATCCAAAGTAGCTACCCGTTAAAATATTTGGCCGGACCATAATGAATCAGCAGCGTTTGACATGTGTCATCAGAGTATACACAGACGCAAATTGCCGCACCGATGTGGGTGCCTCGTTATCATAGTTTTGACGAGACCTGTTTTTGTCACAGAAATGGCCCCTGTTCCAACCAGCTGAAATGTAATGCCATGTTAAAGGATGATCTCGATTTTCATTCGATATGTCGGGCTTCAGCTGGGCGAAGCACAGCGGCCATTTCTGTGACGCAAATTGTCTAGTGACGGCACGTGAAACCTACACTCACGTTAACATAAGCATTGTAGGGTGACCGCCCCTGCTGCCAATTCTTGAATTGTTGAACCTTCTACTGAACTTACTATTACCAGTCGTCTTTTAAAGATACCGAAATAAAATTCCATGGATAGGCATGCATAAACCAGAAAAGCGAACAGCTCCGCTATTCCGAGAAAGTCATGTAACGCGTCCAGGCACTCTAAAAAAGCAGCCAGACTAACGCCTCATCTAAATACCTGAACTCCCACTACGACTTAATTTAATAACTTGAAAAGTATTAGTTTCGGGGTTCGAGTTCTATTCCGCGGCTCCCGCTGATATGTCAAAGCGGCCTTTTTGTTTCCATTTCAGCCGGATTGACGTGAGATTGTAGAGTGGGCTGGAAACATGCGGACACATGTAGTGACACGGTAAATAGTCTCGACAGGCGCAACGTCTGTGTTTATTCGTAGCTTGATGGAGAATTAATAAAGACCACTTTTCTTACACCACCTGCAAATCAGCTCCATTTGATCCGATGTTTTCAGACTTACTCTGAAACATTTTGTATCGTGGAGGTGCAACTGGTTAAACACAGTTCTCATTAGGTTGAACAGAAAGTTTCAGTTTATAAAAACAAAACGAGAATTTTTAGATAATTCAATTTTGGAAAATTGTCTTAAAATCGACAAAGGAAGTTTTTCAACCGATTAGGAAATATACCTGAGCACAGCTACCGAGCATGGTGCGCAGTTAGCGCGTCTTCCATGCTATCAGGATGTCCCGGGTTCAATCTCGGTGACAGGCTATTCTGGCTGTAGTTTTCTGTGCTCCAAGACATGCTCATGCGCCCTGAGAATCTCGATTTCCCCTGGCAACACCGAAAAACCTACTATGGTGGAAAAAGCACTAATTGGTCCATATCGCAGTTCCAAAGCACCGTCAAATGGTGTTGATTTGAACCAATCCACTTTCATTCGGTGTAAGGCATATTTTTTACTTCTGCACACTGTCGAAAAATCCCCACGAGTTTCCACACTGATATCACGAGCTATCCGGAAAGATTTGGACATGGAAAGGAGAGTGTGTTAAATCGGCCGTGCCGAGTCTACAGGAACTATCTATAAAGCACTGTCCCCAGCAATGTCGCTGTTTTAATATATATTTATTGAACGCTTTATAAATTGTCTATGCATCTATGTATGGAGTTCCGTTATTTACTGAAAGATTATTAGGTCGAGGTTGAATTTTTCTACTAAAGTACAACGTCGCATGGTCAGTTGTCTCTAGAGCACAGGAGAAAAGATCATATAGATTACACCTAAGTGATGTATCGACTATTTCTTACACGATAAAAATCTCTGCTAATCGATGGTAACTTTTCTCGTAGAAATGCATTTGTGTGGGATTTAACATTCGTCAAAAGTGTCTCACAATCTCTTTTCTATAGGCATATTTTCAAAAATTAATCAAATTTATTTGATGTTGATCCCCGTTTTCATCGAAATGGTGTCCGTTCGCATATACAACAGTAAAAAACTAACGGAAAATCCTATAAAACAGAAGTAAGAACACCACGAAAGTACTAACGCTTCGGCAGATACATTGTAGGCTGTGAGAGAGCATACTGCGTAACACCCACAAAATAGGCTCTCTAGCCATACCTGCCAGTGTTAAATGCCACCATCACCCCTGGTGGAAAAGTATGCTCTCCCAGTAAACAGAGAGTACCTGTCGTATACTGTACGCGACACTGGATATTTCAAACACTCCCGCAGCTTTGCACAGCTCTATTTATTCGTTATTTTCCGTTCTAGAATTAATAAAGACTGGCTTTCTTCAGCCACCTGCAACCAGCTCATGCACACGTAATTTACACTTAATTGAAATGTCGTTCAATTCGTGGTTGATATGTCGTCCTCAGCGCCGTTCCCAAACACATTCACGGCAACTTCCTACGCAAATGTCGCAATCCGTAAATGTATTTCATGGTCGCCGTGCAGCAAATGTCAGGACGTTTTATTTTGACAGCTAAATAAGGATCTAGCAGGTGGAAGATTTTAAGTAAAAAAAGTTGTTTGAGATGATGACCACTTCAAGTTAAATGTTGTCACACATCTGGATGCCAACCGTCGTGCAATTCAGAATACCACCAGCTCCGCGCGATCTGTGGGAAATTACAAAATTTGGCTAGTCTTAATTTTTTTAAGTAACCTAAGAACTGGCGTAGGACATTGGAAGATCTTTGGATCATTATTATCAAACCAAGATAATGCAAGAATTCGAGAAATCCCACGGGTTATTATTACGGAGGGGCTGCAAAAGTTATAAAGTTCGTAGGGCGACTGCAGTGTACAGAATAACCCTGGTATCCTGGTATCACCCTTTCGTTGCAATCATCGGCATTTTCTATGCGTCCCGTGTCAGTCAGCTTCAATCAAACGCCCAAAAGAAATATTTCGAATTCCACAAATATGTATAGCTCCTTTGAAGCATCCACACTTTTACGTTCCATTTGAATAATAACACCGAAATAGCAGATGGTTAATCTTGTGCATCAAATACCTTGCTTCATAATACATTGGACTATGGGTGTTCTAAAAGGTAGCAATTTCAAATTTACTTAAATGCATTAGTAGGTCTGAAGTGTATTTTTACAATCGGCCAATATAACCAAGAGTTAATTGGCGCGATATCTTTCAAAAGAACAGGTATCGCGAGCCAAACGAGGCTTGAAATCGAGTTATAAAAGCGGGGCCTGTCCATGTAACAGATACCCGAAGAGAAGTGCCCCGTCGAGCTGCGCTTTCTTATTGAAATTATTCACTTACGGGTGAGCATATTTAAAGCTTCGTAACTTGTTTCCATTGCCGTTAACATGTCATGTGGAAAGCCGACCGATGGAGGCTTTATAACCGACTATAACAAAATGCTGCGGTCGCCGCAGCAACCGCGTCTTTTTTTAGTTGAATTTAATGACTTTTCAATCTTGAAAAATGTTATGCTCATCACTGAATTAGTTTTTTTGTGTGTGATTCCTTTTCATGAAGCAAGTCTGTCACGAGTGTTTAGGCTTCACGACAAGGTAATGGAAGGCATCTAGTGCTGGCAAGTTAATTGGTGTCACTCCGGGCGGGAGGTTATATCCAGCTGAACCCATTTCACACACAATCCCATGCAGGACGCTTCATAATGCAAGGCGCTGGGCGAGCGTACAGAATGAAAAGGGGGATAAATAAAATTATAAATTCATTAAACAGAATGAACGGCCTCGACTGCAGCTGAGTAGGTATCAACCAATTTTCGGCACGACCGCTTACAGCTTAGATTATAAAGCCGGCATATTGTACATCGACAACAAAATTTTGTCAAACAGTTCTGTTTAGCCTCTAGTCCCACATTGTTGAGAGATTGATAATAGATGTCGACTTGTACCATCTCTTGACACGGTCCTCAACTGGAAGCAACAGTGTGAAATCAATATGCACGGTCCCTTTGAGGACATCGCATATGATGTGAGCGACAAAGCAACCAACCGTTATTGTTTGCCAACGCTGCAAGAGAGAGAATAACAAACAAGTATAATCCTGACTGACAGAGCTTGAATCTCTGATAGGAGTCAGCTCATCTGGCAAATAAGTTAAGCTAACTTCGTGGTATGATTGGAGAGTATTGTGTCGATAAACCCCGGTGCTTGTAATAACTCTGCACCCATGCCCATTGTGAGGAGGTGACTATAGGTTGTTGTGTGCATTTTGGCGGCCGCGGTCCATTATTAGAAGTCGAGGGTGCAATATGTGGGTGGGTGTGTGTGCAAAATTATTAATAAACAACGAAGCGAGCAGAGCCGAGTTGATCCATTACGTTATGGACTTGCAACACCCAAGGGCAGAATTAGAGCAAATACTGAAAACAGCACCCACCAGGCAATAATAATATAGATACCCGTTCCTTTTTCATGGGATTTAGGTATTGTAGGGACAACTGAGTTATTGTCAGTTTATACTGACATTGTCGGACCCGTTTGTGGTATGCTACACGCAAAATGCTATATACAACTTCAAAGCCTGTAGGTTGGCTCATGTATGGTATCAGGTTTTGGTCGAGCTAGGGCGACAGGACAAATTTGGTCAAATTTTATTTGGAAAAGTTTTTCCACTGTAGCAAACTCGAGTTTTGGTGTTGGAGATAATCTGAGCGTCTGTAAGTGATCCGACGGTGCTTTTACGTCTGCTACCAAGTTTTCAGTACCTTAATTCGGATGTACATTTGCTAAATTTAAATTGTTGCTTTGATTCTTAGATCTGAAGATTACGATCTAAATTCAGCAATTTAGATGGAATTAAGACTCGTGAGTACCATGATACCACCCATGGAATCTAACGTGCAGGCACATTTTTGTAACCTCTGCTGGCTCTACCGTTGAAGGTAGGCTATTCATAGTATGCAAGAGAGTTGGAGATGAAAGAACAAACTATAGATCTATTCGGAAGCCGTTTTTACAAACGGATCGTCGTATATGCTCAATTTGATTCTTTTTAGCTAGCCGTAACGGCAAAACGGAAGGAATTTTTAAAAAGTACTTCCGAAAAATCTAGTTTATTCCTTTGTCTACATCTTCCCCGCTTACTATCATAGGCTATCTTTAACGATAGAGAACTAGCAGAGGTATATAAAAAAATCTGATCAAGGTTTCTTGCACTTCTCACAATGTTAACGCATAGGCGTCACCCCAATTTCTGTCGAGAGGATCTTCCCTCTCAAGTTACATAATCTACCTGCGGGCCTCAAAGCCAGGATCAAAATGGAAGCTTCGTGTATAATTTGCGTGTTTTGAAATCTGATTATTATTAACTTGTATGAATTGTCTGGAAAATTGTTTGTGTTAGCTTTTATTTCCAAAAATGTGAAACTGCTGACCCATAATTACTTCTTAATTTGCTGCCACCCGCTACCCAATGCAGGGCTGGAAAGGGTAGAGACTCTCATTTCTGACGCACTGGGGAAATTTTGACAGTACCAAAGCTGTCCTGGTTTTAACGTTTTGAACCCGAAAAAACATGAAAAAACCACGCAAGTAACAACCGTAACAACGGGCTGTTCCTGATTTCGGTTTATCACACTATCCAAATAACAGTTCCAGTTTCGGTGTCCAACACGACGTTACTTTCCGCTTTTTGGATTTAGATTCCTGAGAACACAATAATACGAAAGAGTAATTTAACTCGTATAACTTTTATTGAGATAATGTACATTTAACATAAACAACCACTTCGAGGAAAATGCATTAGGTTTTGAAAACTGGAAAATGGAAATTGAATCCCAAGATTAGATCAAATGTTCATAGCCAGTGGAAAATCTATAACTCCATATGAAAGTAAACTGGACACTGGCATTGTTGAGTTTTTGTTGCTCAACATTGCTTTCTTGATTTTTAAAACAAGCTTTCCTTCTAGAAGATAACAATTAAAATAAAGGTTGAAGTAACAAAACAATACATTTTTCATACATTATCACAGAGATCAAACCAACAAAATATATCTCAATATATTATGCTACGCTCATTGCGGCATAACAAGCTGAGTCATCCCGCTGTAGTTTTTACCCATCTACTCTCTTTCAATTAGGTATACTATCACATTTTATGGAACATGTTTGGATGATTGAAAGAACCTAAAATAAATATTCACCAGAATACATAACAAATATTACTGCATGTACACCGTGGGCTTTCTGCATGAATTTCTAATATGTAATTAGATACTAATTGGCATGTGACAGGGTCCACTGTTTATGAGAGATATCCCAGGTATATTAGGATATCAGACCACAAAAAATTAAACACTACAGACAAAAAAATGTGATCATGTTCTTAGCTTTGGCGTTGGAAATATAGTAACTAGTAAGTATGGTAGGTACTATATTCTTTAGTACTATGTACGGTATACGAGTACGAATTAATCTACAGTAAGCAACAGGTTCTGTGACATTATCTTTCTCACATATAAATAATTAATCATTTTATGTCAAGACTCCGGACTGATATGGCCGTTCATTCTAGGCAAATTGGTTTAAGAAATAATGTTATTGGTCAATATTTTGTGATAAACTTAAATGTAATATTAGAGTAGGTAATAATGGTATTGATATGTAATGTCCTAATGATCATTAAAATCACAGTTCATATATACAAAGATGACGTGATATTTGGCTTTTGAAGTTAAGCAAAGCATGTTTGTGCTCTAAGGGCCATGATTACAAATCGAATCAAAATACTTGACCACCAGTCAAATTCTCTTAAAATACCTAGCATCTTGTAGCATGTGATGATGATGGAATCAATCAATGATTGAGCCGTTATCAGTTTGGCTACTAGCAGTGAGACCCACCACCATTACTGGTCAGCTGAACGCCTTCAAGAGTCGCTCTGCGTCTAGTGTGAGACTCGAGCGAACGTTTAGCCGATCCGAATACGTCGACATCCTGCTTGTAACGAACAAGACGCTTCTTCATCTTGACAAAAGAATAGTAATATGCTTCAAGCTGAACGTCGAGTTTCTCACAGACAATGTAACACAGCGCTTGCGAGGCCTGCTCTCGAACAAATGGCCCGCAGATACTCAGCTCACGAAGAGACTTCTTACCGCAGTGCATAAGAAACTCGGTGACGGTTTCTGCAGTTATGTTGCAGTAGTCTAGCTCAAGCCGTCGTAACTGCGGGAAGGCACTCGATGAAGAGAATGCCCTCGTGAACAGCTCTGGTGTCAAAAGCGGCGATCCAGAAAGCGAAAGCTCTTCAAGATTCGTGTTTGATAGCAGTCGCTCGAGATACCAGCTCGGAATCTCATTGTGCCCGGTACTCGAACCGAACAAGAGCCGTCGCAAGGTCGGAAACGGTTTCGTGTGGGCCGGAAACGAGTCCATCGCGTACGTGTTGTAATACAGACCGAGACTGGCAAGACGCGTGCACCTTTTCTCCAAGACAGCCATGTTGACGCCCGAGACGCCTTCGAGAGAGATGGCGACCAAAGACTCTCCGTGAGAGGCGAGCAATGGTAGGATGCTGCCCTCGAAAAATGTGATCTGGGGCGACGGCTCCTCCCACGGCTTCTTGCCACCCCCAGTGTTTGCTACGTGCTGGATGTCGAGGCCGGACAAGCGATGCAGGGAGACTAGCGGCGCGAGAGCAAGAGGTGATGCAAACACATCCAGCTCCACCCGCACTCGCTCGATGTCTGCGAGGACAGATAAGGTTAAACACTTATTACTCACGTCTATTGAGCAAGATCACAGCAACCAGCTTTTCTGTTTGCTTGATTTAATGGGCCCAGTCATTTTATGTATGAGGAGAAACAATCAGCCGATGGAACAGACTGTAAAACCGAGCAAAACCTTGTGAAGGAGACTGTGCTGAATATTCATCTCCCTCTAGCCAAAAAAAACACAAAATAGTGGGGCACCTTGACAATTTTCGCAACTTACTAGGCACCCCCCCCTAACAGACAATTGCCAGTGTCGTCACTGGAAGCGAGTGTTTGACACGTACCCGGACAAACGGCCGCCATGGCGCAGAGCAGAGCCGCGCCATCACGGCGAGTCAGGGCCAAGTCGACATCGCGCAGGCGGTATCGCAGGGTGTCACCTCGACTCAGCCAAGTACGCGCTCCCTGCATCAACGAACCTGTGCAACAACAGTATCGTCACATTTGAGAGTAGGCCTGGATTTAGGTGTAACCAATGTCGACGACTGCTAGGAAGGCACTTTTCTAGGGGCGGCACATCCGTCTAATAGCTTATTTACTTTCTTTCCTGCTAATGGTGACAGGTTTGTATCAATGAAAATTACATCAGTTACAAACCACTCAAACCACTCACTTTTCAGGTCACTCATATGTCACACATACCAATATGTGGGTCTAAACATTTTATTAAGTATTATCGACTATAATTTTTAAATGAAAAAAAATATACATACACTTAAACTAAAACGAGTGCTTAAACTAGCAGGCGTACCCGGCCGCTACCCGGACTTTAAAACTATAATTTCGTACAGGCGTTTGCTCATCAGCATGTTCACCACAGCTTTTCCTTGATAAAATAAACTAAAAATCGCGTAGGTTTTTTCAGCTGTTCCCAGATTCACTGTAAGCAGCGGACTCACCCTGCATCTTGCACATGGCGCGAACAACATCCGGATGACGCAACGTCACCAGCTGCGGGTTCGAGCGCAGAACTGCGCAGACGCCGGATGCCGTCACCTCCGTGTCTCTCAGATCGAGTTCCGTCAGCGTCGGCATGTGTTTCAGCCGGCTCACAGCCTTGTCGTTTAGGAAACACGACTTCAAACCCAGCATCCTATCGCCATCGGCGTAGATACAAGGTGCAGGGGATTAGAAAGTACAAGTCGGAATTAATCCCAATTTTTTTTATTTGCAACGCCAAAGTCTGAACTGACCGGGATGATGTATTTTCAATTATCTGCACTGTTTCTAGTGCATTTTTATTTTTTCTATTCCACAAAAGTGACGAATGTATTTTTTTCATCTGAATGTAATTTTGATTACTGATATCGATTACCAAAGGATGGCGAGACAGATAAAAACTCGTCAAGGTAAATAATTCTAATCATTTTAAACTATTTTTTACACGTGACCGAATAATGAAAAATTTTGGAATTGTTGGAAATATTGATTATTAGGGTTGGAATTGTGTCAAAAATTGGTGGTATCTATACGAATCTTAAATGAATCATCTGGGAACAAAACATCTCTGGAACGGTAGGTAGTTAAGTAGAGGTACCTAGCACAAAAAATTGTGAAATAATTTAAAAACCTGGAGTCTTGGGATTCTGTCTATTGTTACCTACCTAAGATTTGGGCAGTGTCTCCTGATGAACTTGAGTGCCGCACTGTTGACATGCGCCGTTGCCTCAAAGTTGAGAGACAGAAGAGTCGTGAGGCACGGTGAAACCGATTTCAAATATAGCAATGCTTCCGAGACGTTTTTGATCTCCAGGTGTTTCAAATTCTACGGGAATAATTCAAACACAAACACAAAACAGTTAATTACGGAAACACATCGTTCCCATAGGACCGTAAGAAAGTTGTGAAAGCGTGATTTGTAAAATCTCAGTAGAATTTACACAGAGTTTTAAAGAAAATGAAGATTGAACTTAGCTAATAGCATGTCATCATCACCTATCTACCGTAAATGTTCAAAGTTCCCCAATTTATCAAACTTAGCATTGGAATTGGCCTAGAAATTCTCAATTTACCCATAGAGAAAATATTTTAAGAAGTTTCAAACCTTGATGAACTATTCTGAAACCTGATGAAGCTTTCAGAATAGTTAGCGAAACGTTGGCAGTTTAGGGTCAGTTAAGTTTTCAGCAGTTTAACCCAGTTAT
>QKMV01003702.1:0-11111 GCA_003287335.1 Lednia tumana
GGTTTTTTAAAAAGTAAAAAAAACAAAAATCTCCAATACACCTTTTCAAAAAGCCAGTTAAATTTTCTTGGACTTAACCAAGTTTGGTGATTCTGCCACTTATACTTAGCTGCAGTAATTTCAAGGAACTGCAAATCTAATGTGTTTTTTAGCCTGGGTCTCCCTCCACTTTAAGGTTTTGCGCGCCCTGACGCCCACAAATACCCCCCCCCCCACTCTGCAAATGCGTACAAAATCAACTCTTTCGCTCGTTTTATACCTTTCGTACCGATTTTCTTTTTGGCCACTAATTGGGGCTCCATTCGTAAAATAATAAATGCGCCCGCGAACCGCGATTGAAGCTCACAAACCGTGTCCCTACCGCGTGGTTGCGACTTGTCCATGTCCCACACACAGTTGTACTGATCATTTTGGCATTACATAATCACATTTATTTGGAACCCTGGGTTTTGTATTCATTACTTGTGAGAATAAAGTTTATATAGAATCGACGTTGTGTACAACATTGGACTACAAATTTGCCGATTTTCGCCTACAGAATGCGTTTGAAAATAGCTTCTTTATCTGCATGCATCTAGCATCTACTAACATTTCACAATAATACCGCTAAAACAAACTATATTTAACGATTCAAATTTTTCAAAGCAAATTTAACTTTTTAAAATTAAACATGTTAATATTTTTAAAGACGCCGCTTCGCGGTGCCCCTAAAATTATTGCACCCTTTGGCCCGGGCCTTGCCGGCCAAAGCCTTAAAACGGCCCTACTCTTGGGGAGTGCGCAGTCCTTTGTAATATGAAAACTTCAAATAGATTTCGGAACTATCTATAAGCTTGTTACTGTGTTCGGTTTTTCTTTTCGATTTCACCGAATACCGTTTTATCTCGCATCGCTTGCGATTAGAATGTCTAATTGTTCCTCCCATGCTTGTGGGATATCGAGTCAATTGCTAGCTCCAAAATAGAGGGGCTATAAATCTGCCAATCTTCCACATGGCGTACACTTTGTAAATACGCGTCCCGGTACGTCCCGGCTCTCGACCCGGCCACTTGCGGCGCCACCAAGGAGGATTACGAGTGAAGATCCCTTCGACAGAATTCGGCGTAGCGCCAATGTAAGGAATAGCAACGCAAGAAGTCTTGATTAGACCTATTTTTGTATACCTCTGCTGGCTCTATCGCTGAAGATAGCGTACGATAGTTAGCGAAGAAGTTGGTAGACTAAAGAATAAAATAGGTCTATTCGGAAGCACTTTTTTCAACTTTTCTGTGGTTTTTCTGTTATTGCTATCTTAATAGCCTCAAATTGAGTATTTGCGGTGGTCCTTTTGGGATGTTTTGGGGCAACATATTTAAAAACGGCTTCCGATTGGACCAAGTTTATTTCATCTCCAACTCTCTCGCTAACTATCATAGGCTATCTTCAACGGTATGGGCCAGCAGGGGTATACAAATATTCGTCTGCACGTCATGCTTCCAAACCGTATTAGTGCCTGGAGAGGCCATTGTTTCAAATTTGAAGCCTTTTTCTGATCTTCATTCATAAGTTTCAAATGGCAGTGCATTGATCTTTTATCTACATTTGGTAGATATAACACCTGAATGAACTTTTCAAGCCTGTCGAAAAGCACCAAGGGGACCACCGCTTAACGTCCCTGTCGAAGGACGGTACAACTGGAACAGCATGAGATTCCTCCACTCATCCGCGCTGCCAAGAGGTTGATGGCAAGGGGAGTAAAACTGCTGCACAAGCTTCAAACTCTCCAACCTCTTTACCGAACAGAAATGGACCCAAGTATGAATGGTTTCCCATCCAGCCTTTTCTCCAACGTACCGTTGCTTAACTTGAGTGATCCCACGACAATCGGTGTATCCAATACGCCAAAGATACCAGTCTGTCATTCGACTTCATCGTCGTCATCGTCGTCTTCGCAAAAAGAATTGCAGCAGCTCGGGCAGATTTCTTTCCATCTCGGTCGTGCAGAAAAATCACTCTCAGTTTCATTTCATCAGATTCACTTCTTAGGCGACTCGTTTCTTAGCTAAATGAGATTTTAATAATGATCTGAATTTGGCAAAGTCTGATGGAAACAATACCAAGTGAAATCAGATTTAATTTTTGGGAATGGGAAATATAATTTTTTCGAGATTATTAATGCTTCTTTCCTGTGATTACAAATGCATTAGTTGGCTTGGCTGCATCAATTTTCATTCAGTTCCCACGAGATCTTCATTTGAACTCGGACCAAAGTCACAAAAACAAGCCGAACTGACGAATTTACGGAAGGAAATGCAATTAGGACAATTAGGCATTGAGTATCAAAAAGCACGTGGTGTTGAAAACACAAGCTAGATCTCAAAATTGTCTGGCTAGGTCGCTGGTCGAGGTCGTGACCCCGAACCTTGACCTTAGCTGTGTGCGATTGGTTATTGGATGAGCGTAGCGAACGAAGCGAGTGAAGCGAGCACTTTAATGCCACTATTCGTTACCTAGAAAAATGCTTGGCATACATTTTTTGTCTGTTTGTTCGCACGATGTGGGCCAAGCGTTGAAACTGATTTCAATGCACATTTTCAGGGCACCTTCGAAATCTGCCACGTTTTAGAGTGTAATCCACGAAACATTTTTCTTGAAATTCGTATTTCTCTAATATTTTACTAATTTTATCGTTATTTTTCACTATTTATGTGGTTGTAGACCTTAAGGGTTTCTGCGATTTCAAAGCAAATTCGCTCGTACTTATATTATAGTCATGAAAAGAACTTTTACCTACGCGAACGGTTTGGCTCGTTGGATTCACCGGTTCTCGTGAGATCACCGAAGTTAAGGAACATTCCCATGGACCAAAGGTTGGTTGGAGGTCCGTTTCTGTTCGGGAGAGAGGTTGGAGGGTTTCAAGCTTGTGCAGGACCTTCACTCGCTGTGCCTGCAACCTCTCGACAGCACGGATTAGTGGAGGAATCCCATGCTGTTCGAGTTGTACCGTCCTTCGGAAGGGACACTAAGCGGTGGTCCCCTTGGTGCTGTTCGACAGCAGTACGCTACATGCTGGCACCGGGTTTCCTCTCTTCCCTGTTATATTCATCATCACCCTTGCCCTCTATTATCACCCCATCGTTCACCGACGCCAATAGACCAGTTTTCAATACGGTGCGTCGTTAAAAACCACTTAATTAATCAATCAACACTATGATCGGGGTTTAATTTCCGGTTGAGGGTAAGGTGAATCTAGTGGCAGGTGGAAAAACCCACCCGATCTGTAGTTCGTTTAATTACAGCAGTCAAACTGTAAGTGGCAGAGACACCAGACTTGGTTTCCGTAGAGAATTCAATTAGCTTCCTGAAAAATGTATTTGAAGTTTTTATTCTCGTTGCTTTGTGTTAAAACCAGGTTTCAGTTATTAAAAAGTGATAATATCACAATAAACATGCCTTTATCAAAAAGAATGGAAGTCAAATTGTGAAACAATTCTTGTCAGAAAGCCCGTTAAATTCTCTATGGAATGAGCCAACGTAGGTATGTCTGCCACGTACAGTTTGACTTCAGAAAGTAAAACGAACTAAAAATCGGGTCGGATTTTCCGTTTGCTACTAAATTTTACCTTACCCGATTCGTTCTCTAACCAGCACTCCATTTGCGTTTCGTTCCAGGAGTCCCTCGGGCTGAAGAGACCTCGCTTCGAGGAGGTTCAGGACGAGCTGGCGGTCGACTCCGCCCCGGCCAGCCCGTCGCTGAGCGAGTTGTCGCAAGAGAGCGGAGCCTGCCTGCCTCAGGACGAAACCAGCAACGAAGGACTCGTGGTCGACGTGGACAGCCCGAGTTCGATGTCTCCGCAAGGTAGCCGCCGTCTGCTCTTTTCCTTATCCTTGCTGGCCATGCTGATTTCGACGCCCTCGTTGCGACCCTATTCCTTATCTACCGTCCAACCAGAAGCCAAAGATCACTCGCTACCCAAGGGGCTGGAACCATAAAAATTTAAAAAAACGTATCACTCCGAAGTAGTCGTTGGTCAGGAATTTAGATGTAAAAATAATTTCTTTTCTCCGTTACTAGTCGGAGGGTTAATGGTCACACATGACGTTTTTCAGCTGGGTTGTTCTAGTCCGAATCTCATGAGAAATAAGACAATAAGATTTTTCGACCCCGTGCACCTAGATGTATTTTTGGTAAAAACAAATAGGGATTGATGACATTTTCGTTCGTCTTTCTATCGTAGAAGACGTACTTTGTCCTGTAATAGGTAGTTTATATTAGCCACGGTCAGGTGATTACCGAAGGAATGTGTCGTATTTTACGCAAATTCCTGTGCTATTCTCGCGTCGATCGAGTCGCCGCGCACGCAAAGCGGTATTTTCGATAAGTTTTTTTTTTAATTCAAGAATGTCCACAATATTTTTCGGATGGTTATTTTAGGCTGTATCATGATGCATTCAAGTCTACATGAAAATTTAATTCTATCGGAATTAGGGGGCTGGGGTAATTTTACAGCCCTTTAAGATGGATTAGCATGAGATTGGCACTGCGAAATTTACAGCGATTCACCAACAGAGCTGCGGATTTTGCAGCGTTTATTTCATGAACGCAATGCTTTACAACCCGTAAAATGAAACTTTTCGTATTGACTTGAATGCGTCATGACTCATGATAGTCTAAAACGGCTTCAATAAGTTTTGTGGTAATTCTATGAATTTACACAAACTATTTCAGATTTCGGTCAGCGCGCGCGGCGACTCGTTCGCCGCGAGAATAGCACAGGAATGTGCGTGAAATACGACACATTCCTTCGGTAATAACTTGTCTGTAGCTAAAATAAACTACCTATTATAGTATTTGCTTAAGGAATTTTGACACGTTTTAATCCTCGCACTTGTAAGTATCCATGATAACATCCCAAACATGTTATCTATCAGAATATATGGGTCTGGCTATGTTGTCAAATATCTCGTAGGCCCTCACATGCCATATTGCCACATATAGGTAGATGAGTTGGGGAGGCAATTTGGTATTTGGCAACACAGCGCTGTGCTCGAGTCAGCGACCAAGTCATTACGGGTATAAAACCCGAGTCCTATCAACTAATCATTGATTTCAATAAAGATTAACCTTATCACCTCTACTTAGCAAAGACCTTTGGCTTCTGAGTGGTCCATAATATCCTTGGTGTCCATGCTAAGTCTTCCTCATTGTTTTGACTCTTCCGATAACCCACGTTTCGGCTGTATCAGTTTTTGGGACTTTTTTAAGGAAATAAAGGACGTACCAACGCATTTTTGTACATTTGGTGTGGGTTTTATCTACTTTTTTGTGTGTGTTTGTGTGTGCTTCTGTGTGTGCTTTTGTGTGTGCTTTTGTGTGGTTTTTCGTTTAGTTTAGTTTGGGTGTTAATCTTTATATTATTTCCTTTGCACTGGCTATGCATCTAGGCTGGTTTTTATTTTCCGAAGACAGGTGCAAAATTGTTATAGATATATATTTTTAAAACGCCATTACATGGAGAATTTTCAGAGAAATCAGTTTAAACTAGTTAACTAGGTGTTATAATATTCGTTGACTCATGTCTAGCTCCTAATCTTAGCACTAGTTTTCAAAAAAACTGATTGTAAACTGGGTTTGAATGCTAAGAAATCAACTTAAACTCCCAACGTTTCGTAATGTTTGCCCCCTACTTCTTCAGGGGATTTTTTGTCCAAAGCGATTTTTTCGGCTGAAGAAGTAAGAGGTTAACTCAAAGAATCGTTTGGAGCTTTAGTGGATTTATTAGCATTCAACCCACTTCGTACTCAGTTTTTTTGAAAACTAGCCATTATTTGACTAATACTCATTGATAACTTCAAGGGGATTTGGAGCTCATTTGTGAGTCTTTTCTGTAATAACCAGTTATTCAGCACTCCGAGTAGCGACCCTTGTAATTCAAATCATCAACCAAGAAGAAACCAACTACAGTTTACCGAAAGGAACAGCTTTTACTGTAAAAACAATTGACGCTCCTCTCTCTCGACCATCAGCACCCATCAGCCCAATGACGCTTACTTTCCATGGAGCCGGCATTTACAAACATTTCATCGCAATACTTTGAAATGAGCATTCTTGTGAAAACAGAAAAATAATTCCGAACATACACCGCTAAAAAAGCTCGTAAAGACATCCATTCGTCCATTTATCTCACGTTATCCACATCGGCACATCGTTTGTCGCCTCCCAAACTACGTAGCTTGAAATTTCCCGAAATCAGACCCCCATCTCAAAGCGATCTTTGTTCCCATTCAATCTCGAAACTTGCCATCCTGCAAACAAAAATAGTATCACAGCCACGCGATTTCGGATTACGAAGAACGCTTGCCTTCTTTGTGAACCCGTTCCGGAGCCAATTAGGAAATCTCCCATCTCATATCTCTTTCACACTCCAATAACTGAGATACGACTTCCTAGCGACATTAAACACGCGACGCCGTCCCCAGAAGCGACGCCGACGTGGACGCCGACGCCGACGCCGAGATGCTGCGTTTACGACGCGTCGTCAAATCTTGAGGAAACGACGTCGATTTAAAATTAATAGTCACGATTCTTGTTTTGAGACACATGCTTCGCGGGCTTCGATGGCGGATTCTTTCAGCAGCGGCGTGTGGCTTTCAGTATCGAATTTTCAACATTTAAGTACCTATGGGTGTTTTACTAGCATGCTTTGGCAGTAAGTAACAGTTCCGAATTTTCTTCATAAGTATGCTGACGCCAGATGAAGAAAATAATTAAGCTTAAAAGTGTAGGTAAACTGCTGGACCAAAGATACTGTATGATAAATGGGTGAGCTATTAAACCACAGACGCTGTTATAAATGAGCTGGTGGACCAGAGGTATCTAGTACCATTATACATGTGTGGGACTGTGGTTGTTAAACACTGCTCGTGGTTAAAAGTGTATGGTGAGCTGCTGGTCCAGAGAATGCATGGACCGGACTGTGATTGCTAATAAACACTGATGGGTATTAGCGCTGGCGAGCTGCAGTTACCAAACTACTTACTTTAAGTGGATTAGTACCAGAACATAACATTAACAATGGGGAACATACATGTCATTTTTGTGTAACTTTAATGCGTTCAGCTTAAAACAAGAACAAGTATCTTTTTAACACTAAGTTATAAAAATAGGACTTTATTTTGTCGCTCAAAACCGAACATCTTTCTGCCGACCTGGCGTGCGACGTCATTGAATTGTTGTGATAGGCCAGGGTTTCGATGTCAAGCCAAGCTTCCTATTGGCTCAACTAGGTATCAATAAGGCTCGAATCTGTTCGGTGACATCACTTTTCTATTTCAGCTCCGGTCAAAATCTTTGTAAATTATTTAAAATGAAATGACTGCAGCAAAAATGGCATGGTGGGTACATTTGTGATCCATAGAGAGTCCAATCTGGGTGTGATGCACATTCCGTATTGTGAGACTTTAGTCTCATCGCACTCGACTCTCACTCTCATGAGTCGGCCCGACAAGTCGCCACTGTAAGTAATAAAAATTTATTCCGAAGTTCGATTTTACACAAGATATTTCCTCCGCGCTTACATCGTCTGAGATTTTTCAAACCACCTTCCCATATTTATAGTCGTTATGAGTTAGAGGCAGAGATACATTTCTCATACTAAAACTGTGTCCGTGTAGTTACAGCTCGGGGAACGTGCTTACCTTAAAGCGACGCATATCATCGTCCCATGTGCATCTCACACGTTCCGAAGCCATTTTACCGACGAGACGAGCTATTCGCGTTGTGAGGAGCTCACATTTATCGCACAGTTACGAACGTTGATAGCCGCACACTGTTGCCACAGCCAGGGAAATTCCACACGACGTATGGGAAAGTGAAATACATGTTCTGCTGGGCTACAGGAGAATTTCTCGTAAAAATCCCCGAAAAATAGGACAGTTCTCAATGCAATCTACAATATGACATCGAAAATTGACCAAATTTCTTTATATACGTGGTTTAAGTGCTTAGAGGCGTGGAGCATCTAAAATATGAAAACGCGTTGCACCTAACGACCAAAAAACACGTGGCAGGTACCAGCTTTCAATCGATAATCGGTGCAGTAACACTTAAAAAAAAAATTTCTTCAAAGTGCGGTTGGAAAGACTTCTTATAATTTATAATTTAAGAAAAGAAATTATAACATTTTTGTAGTGGACATCTTCGCATTTTTATCCAGTTTGTAAACCAATATTTTTCAAACTAGTGCTAAGATCAGGAGTTAGCCAGGACGCTACAGAATTTCAGTAAAGAAACACCTTTTTGTAACATTTATTTGTAATTCTTTGGATGTCTGTTCATACAAACAGGCTGAACCTGGTAATTTGATGCGAGAGCCTTGTTTTCCATGCGAAAAGGATATTTGGACTCCACGCGTACGGAAGTTTGCCTTGTAGCATCTGGCAACCCTGGATAACCATAGCAACATCAACCTCCGGAGTAGTTATCGTGCGTTCAGATATTTTATAGTGATTTTATTGGAGCACATGGCGCGTACATAGCAAAGTGTATGCACTATTATTATGTACCTAACATGTGTACGTAAATTATCGGTATACTACAAGACCATCGCTAATTTATCACCGGCTAATCCGCTAAATATAGCAATTACGCGCAACGACCATTTGAAGTTTTGAACGCGTTCAGTAATACCAACCACCAAGGTGTTGGCTTTGTTCGTTTGGCTTAGCACTGCGTGCAGAAATCTGAAGAGCAGCGTTAAGCGCAGCCGGCCGATAGTGGCAATCCCTCCATGGCTCCAGCAGACCATCCCCATTATATCACCGCAAATCACAATAATTTAATCCGGGTCTATTCAATAAAGGATTTTCATAACGGGTTTTCCAGAGTCAGAAACGACTCAACGAAAACGCAACCTATAATTTTTAACGTCCCTGGAAATGGCAACAAGCGGTCATTTTGCAAATCGTCAACTGGAGGCCCGTAGTTCAAATACGGCATGCGAAAATCGAACTAGTTCTTCGTCTAATTGGACTGCGAGAAATCTGTTTAGCGGTGACCCGTGAAATCTAAGCAAAATCTTCACACGGTTTACAGAAGACGAAGATTGAACTTAGCTAACATCATATCAACCACCTACAGTTATATTTCAAATTCCCCCAATTTAGCATTCTCAACATTGCCATTCCCGAACTCCTAACATTGAAATTCCAAGAAAAGTAATTCCCAATTTACACAGACGAAATAATATTCCTGCCATTCCCATTTTGCACTTACCTTGCTATTCCCATTTTGCACTTACCTTGCTATTCCCATTTCAAATGTGTCCATTCACAATCCCTTCACCTGAAATATTTTGTGGTTAATCTTGAAAAGAAGTGGGACACGCCCATCATGCAGATTGCATCACGCCAGACAAAGTTGCCAGTTTGCCCGAATCTGACAGCTTTGAGAGGAATTCGTAGTGCAGCAACAATGCAAGAGTCATAACGCTTGTCACGTATTTCATTGTTGAGATTGACTTTTCATTGTAGTGATGACACCAAAATAAACACAATGGCCCACATAGTATATAGGTAGAGCATGTCACTTTCTGACCTTGGCTCCATTCAAACTGTATTATCAGCTTTGCGCATCTAAATGTACGTGTTGCATGAAAGAAGATAAGATCACTCAAATCAAACCGTGGGGTGTTAATATAAGAATTACATTATTTATATTTGAATTGAGTATTCCTTTCCCCCCACCGCATAACGACGTGTCTCTAGTCTTTGATTGTGGCTCAATTAGGCCCCTACCTACAAAATAAATGCATTTAATATGAGAGTTGCCAAAGAATTAAAAGTTTGATATTTGAGTATATAGATAGACAGCTGAATGTCAGTGATTTGAGCTCCTATACGTGTACCCTCCTCCACCCCACAACAATAGCGTCCAATTTGAGAAAGATGCATTTGTGCGATTCGATTTCAATTTGAATTCATTGACAACAATGTTCAAATAATTGGCAAGTTTCTTGTGATCGGTTACGTTCTTTTTGATGCTCGGCTTGAAATGCAAACACACGCCCTTCTTTCCTTTATTACTACGATATATTTCAAGCGATCTCTGGTCATTTAGCTGTGTGCTCCAAATCGTTATCATCGTCGTTTTATGACACTTGTGTAATTTTATTGCCATGATAGGCTGTTGCCCGGGTTTCGATAGCAAGATAAGCTTCCTACTGGTACGATTGAGTATCAAGAAGGCGTAAACTACGACTCAGACGTCAGTGTGCGTTTTCAGCAGCATGACACATTGTGAGTTTTCACAGCGACATAACCGAGGCAAATAATAACACACAACAAAAGTAAAAGTACGTTTGAATTCTTTATCCGCAACCAGAATACAAAACGCAAATGGACTTGAGAAGACTTACCTAATACTTCAGTACGCCCCGGGCCGTCCAAAACATTACAAGACCCATCTAGATACCGTACCTATTTCACATAGTTGTCTTTAGTGATTCAATTACAATTCGAATTCATTTACGTTTCTTCTACCAACGGCTAAACTGTTCTGTTACCAACGCCTTCGTGATTTGTACCTACCGCGCCGTGTTTTACCGTGTAAAAAGGTAGCCAATGCGCTGATGCGCAAACGTCCGCCGTGTTTTTGTTTCTCTCCGGTTGCATAAGTGACGTGCGATACGTTACGTCTAGCTAGAGCATAGGAGGCTGCTGTGAGATGTAGCGAGTCGTGCGAGAAAATCTAGGCGGCTGTGGAGCGTGGGATCCAAACTAGTGGGCAGTGGGCACGCGTCACGTCTGTTCTCGGTTGTCGACAGCGTCAGTGTTGCGTGCAGTGTTGGATGTTGGATCGGACCATGCTTGCCTCGGATGGCCGCCGCAACTTACAAGGCACAATGTCAGAGTCAATTCGATAGCTGGATGCTTGCAACACGGTACATGGCAGGGCTCGAATGGGGAAATATACAGTCTTTACTGTGAGAGAGCATTCTGCGTTACACCCACAAAATAGGCTCTCTAGCCATACAGTATTTACTGTGAGAGAGCGTTCTGCGTTACACCCACAAAATAGGCTCTCTAGCCATTCAGTCTATACTGTGAGAGAGCATACTGCGTTACACCCAAAA
>QKMV01003703.1:0-11109 GCA_003287335.1 Lednia tumana
TCACCCTATCATTCACCGACGCCAATTGACCAGTGCCACAGGGCCAGTTGTCAATACAGTGCGTCGTTAAACACCACTATATATATATACATATATAAGATGTGCTTCCGAAAAGACCTAGTTTATTATTACATTTTAAAGACTCGTGTCTTCTGTCTAATTTCAGCACTAGTTTGTTTGTTAGCAGTTTAACCCAGTTAATTAACAGTTTTTTTGAAGCCTATTTTGTTATTTTGTCTACAAATTCCTTCCCAACAATCATTGGCCATCTTCAACGAGAGAGCCAATAGGGGTATACAAAAAAAGGTCTGATCGGTTTCTTGCACGGCCTACCATCTAAATGGTAGGCATTGGCAATGGGTTTCTTGCACAGCAGCTTCGCCGATTTATGTCGAGGGGATCTCCTCTCCTGGGAGAACAGAGCCATGGATTGTGGCTCCCTAGGAAAGAAAAGAAAATTCATAAGTCCAAAGAACTTTTACAACACGTTAACAGTTTTGGTGTAATGTGGGAAAAACCTGGTTCTGGAGTGAGAAAATGTTGACCAGGCAAACATAGCTGACGCTAGAGGAGACGTGCGAAGGAGGGGGGAGCGGAGGGAGGTCGTCTTCACAGGAACTGCGAGCTGAGTGCACGTTCGTATGCCGCCTCGCCAAGACTGGACGAGAGCGTGACGTCTCCGTCGTCGTCCTCCTTCTCTTCGTCCTCGGGTTCGGTGGATGCCGGCGTGGGCGAGCGCGAATCTTGGCTGGCACTCTGCGGCTCCAGGCCCACGATCTCGCGTACGCTGTTCGACAGGTGTAGGCTGCGCGCCAGCTGGCCGTAGATTCCTTCCGCGGTCTCCAGCGTTGACTTGAGCTCGATGTTCATTGACAGCTCGTTGATGTGCTGTAAAATTGGATGGGACCCACCGTTTATACCTAATACCCAATGGTTGCTCATTTCAGGTTCATTTTATTTCCGTTGACCTATAGACAATAGCTATACAATAACTATACAGTGGATTGCATGAGGGTAGCAAGTTGAATTTATTTTGCATTTTGGCATATGAGAGTAGTCTAGAAGTTTTGAAACAAAGAGTAGAAATACTAAGCTCAACCACAAATGCGACCATATCTAGCGTTACGGAGAAGCCCTAGTAACAACAATAGTGACACCAACAGTCTGTACAGTGAGAGACCATACTGCGTTACACCCACAAAATAGGCTCTCTAGCCATCCTTCCTGAGTTAATTGCCATCATCGCCCCTGACAGAAAAGTATGCTCACCGAGTAAATAGAGTGAACTGGTAAGTGCTAGTAGTCAATGTATTTGAAAACTGTTCCATTCCATGGAAAAGCTGTGCGCTTCTGCCCCCCCAGGACTTGCTAACCCAGCAAGTACTACAAAGCAGATTCAAGGTCTATTCGATGCGCATCGGATGGAAGAGTTTTTTAACGTACTAATAACACCGTAATATTCCCAAACGGGACAATTTTTTCCCCGTCCCCTCTCACCCTCAATACAATTCATGCGTTGGATTCGAAAGGTAATTTACTAAGATAGAAATGTCAAAAAAACTATTATTTAACTGGGTAACACTACTAAGAACTGCACACATAAATTCCCAACGTTTTGTGCAGTTCTTAGCAGTGTTACCCACTTCAAAAACAGTTTTCTTGAAAACTAGTGCTTAGATTAAGAAGTAGACATGAGTCTAAAGAAAAAAGATATAAATTTTGTCACAAGACTCTTTTGACATACAATTTTTATAGGTACCACTAGCTAATACCTAAGCTCCAAAAACCCTTCAGACGGGATGCAGCATTTAGTCCATGCTAAAAGGCATGTAAGGGGTAATGAACCAGATGACAGAAGGAAGGTCCATCACAACGGAATCTAACCTAACCTAACCTACCCTAACCTAACCTAACAGCTGTCACGTACCTTGAGGATCTCGGTGAACTCGTATTGGTTTCCAATGAGCACGTCCTTTTGGGCATCGAGTACGGCGACGCACATGAGCAGGTGGAAGTTGGGGCACGGAAGGCCGGTCCACAGCACCTCCCACAGCCTCATGACGTCTTGGTGTGAGAATTCTCGCTTGAACACTACGAGCAGCCAGCGGAAGCAGAAGTACATGTTGCCGGACTCACGATGGTCCAGGTATGCAGCCAGCTCAGGCTCCACAGCCGACAACAGGCAGTGCAGCTGGTGCAGCTGCAGCTTCATGCCGGCTTGGTCCAGCGCAAAGTTGCTGTCCTGCAAACAGGCAAGCAAACCGTAACCGTAGTTACTTTTTTGAGACTCATATCTCCTGACTAATTTCAGCACTATAGTTTTAAAAAAACTGTTAATAACTGGGTTAAAATGCTGAAAACTTAACTGAAACTAAAACTTAACTCAACTAAACTGCCGTTTAGTTTCAGTTAAGTTTTCAGCATTTTAACCCAGTTATTAACAGTTTTTTTTCGTAACCGTAGTGTTTGGCTCATTGGCAATTTGGTTATGAATGGCACTGAGAAGTTGGAGAAACTTTTCTGGCGTTTCTTAATTTTTCTATCTACTTTTGCAGGTTTTTTTCTGTGTTTTTTTCTTTTCTCCCCTGCAGGTTGATGTAACTTAATTCAGATTGAAATTTTTGAATTAAGATACAACTTTTGTTTTTGGTGTTATGAAGATACAGATATAAAGTTTAAGATCTAAATTTAGATCTTTAAGTTATATAATCGGCCTGCTGAAGAAGGAGACAGCAGCATTTATATGTTGTGTTTAAAATAGATGGAGAGTGCCTAATGGCTGGAATACTTTGTTGTGGATTGGAGAAGAAAGGAAGTACACCTTCCCAAAAAAAGAAGCTTGTAAGTGCAAAAGAGATAGATGGGTAAAATTTCGCTATAAGCTTTGCTTAGCGTAAGGCTGGTCCCTAGTTTAAGGCAATTTGGGAATCAAACGTGTGTTTTGCTGGATATTCGCCAACACCCATAAGATCTCAGCTTAGGTCTGGCATCTTGTTGGAGTGGTATCCCAGGAACTCGGGTCCATAATCCGAGGTTTGGGTCCTCGAAACCACAGTTGAAAGGCTAGCGGTGCAAGACGTGGGAGAAAAAGTGGCAAACAGTAGCCAGTAGGTAGTAAGACACGAACAAAAGAACGACTTACCACCAGCCTCATGAAGCCGACCAGGCACCAGAACGAGTCCACCTCGTTTGCCATGACCAGCAGGATTGGAGAGAGCAGGTCGTTCATGCCTTGCACGTATCCTAGGTCGAAGTTGTACATAGCGTACGTCATGAGGACGTCATGCAGCAACTCGAGGTTGGTGTTGTTGTCCCCTGCGTAGAACGGCAGTGTGCGGTCGGTTCGGTTCACGTCTTTCTCTGCAACGTACATACGAATAACAACGGGTTATGAGTTAGGGCTATGATGTGAATGACATGTCATATATTTTTTGCTGTCACTTTGTTCATCCACTGTCAAATATGAGAACAACTCCAGTGTTTCTGTTGTTAAAAACATAAGTTTTATCAGTCATGAAAATGCACATTTCGATAATTATGATGGTTGTGTCGCCATTTGGTTATATTTGTGGTTATATTGTAATATTTCATGAGAATATGCTACAATCTTCTTCTTGTGTAACTCTATTCAATTCCAAGCTAAATATAACAACTAGATTTACCTTTTTTTAAACCTGGCAGAAAATTTAATTTTCCAGCCGAAGCATTGGCTTAAACTGGTCAAGGCGTAGTGATTGAAAAATGCCAAAAATTAAATTTAAGAATTGAAGAAATTTGAAAAATTTGGTTGGCAAATTTGAGGATGTATTTTCTTCTGAAGATTTTTTTTATTTTGCAACTTTTCTGAAGGAGAGTCTTGTCAGAAAGGTTTTTCTACTATTGAGGATCTACTAGAAGTGCTACTACTCTTACCTAAACTAGAGAAACAACGGAGCACAGAAAATTCCGCTTCTAGCATTTCGTCACTACTGGAATTGGAAAATTTTCATAGTTTTTCATGCAGAATACCAAAAATGAGCATAATAAAAGCATTGTAAATCTAAGAGCAGCTACAATGTCAGTCATTTCTCCTGATTTTTAGGGTAGCCTGTGTCCGGGTTGTCAGTGTCTACCTTGCCTTCCCTGACGCATCACCACTGAGCGTTACACAGGTTCCACAAGGGGCCAGGGGGTACCTTTCACATGGCCAAGCGAGGTCCTACGTCCCTAGAATTCAACCATCCCCTATAAACCCTACAACCAATTTCATCCCTAGAAATTAACAAGGGTGTTGGGAAAACTTGTCATTCTCATAATAAATAATGAAGACGTGCACTGAAGCAACGGATAATTAATTCCGTTTCGGTTTCTTATAACTGTTGTAGTAACGTAATTAGCAAAATTATTAGTTTAAAATGCATACCCTTGGCAGTTGCCCATTTTCTCCGATAGCTATTTGGGTTTAAGGGCATTCAACCGTAAGTGCCGGTTGCCCCGTCATGTACGCCCATTTCTCCGATTCTTCAGATCTATCCAAGTTCCAAAATTTTTTCAAAAAAACTGTTATTTAGCTGGGTAAAACTGCTTGTAACTCCCTTGATACTCCACTTTGCAGTTTTATCCAGTGAAATAACAGTTTTTTTTGAAAACTAATGCTACGATTAGGAAGTGGACATGAGTCTAAAGAAATTAAATTTCAAACAATTAGCTTTTCTAACGTGCTTGCAGTGCACACAGAGTCTCATTTTCCACATAAGCCACACCCCTGCATTAACTGATTCAGGCTGGAGGTCCAGGTGAAGGTGGAGTGTAGCGGTTAGCCTGTACCTACTTAGTACGTACCGATCAAACTCTTTCGGTCGCGGAAGTCAGAGAAGCGGCTCTCCTGGTCGGCGGAAATCGTCTTCCACTGTGCCTTCAACTGGTAGTATTGATTCATCCTTTCATTGCCTATCTGCAGCCGCTGCGAATGCGTGGAATTCCAGGGGAAGAAGCCCAGCAAGTATTTCCACACCTCCCCCCGAATGCGGGGGTCTATACCCTGCAACAAGACGTCACTTTATATCACTGGCCACATTAGGTTACCAGAACTCCTCAAGATTCATTTTAAGTCAATCCATCATTATTTTTTAACTTCAAGTGTTTGAAACATCACCTAAACATTCCTCAAAGTGTACTACAGAATTTTATAAGAGATACTCAATGGGAAACATAGTGAGTTTTCCCATAAGCTACCGAGGCAGGTCTTAAAAATCACACACTTTTTCAGCTTCTTACGCCTTTAAACAGGTATTCCAAAGATCTACAAAAATATAACTTTTATGTTATAAAATGCTTGATCTTTGATATCTGTTTAAGCTATATTTTAATAACAAGTCACTGGATTAATTACCAAGACATCCGGTGGTGTAGCAAGGTTCTGGGGCTTGGGGGTGATGGGTGAAATGTAAAATACGGGCTTGTATTTGTAAGCCAGTTGAAAAAATGTACTGATGTACACTTGAAATTTCTCAAAAAATTTTCAGCATTTCAGAAGCGTTTTACCCCTCGAGAAGTAAACAGGTTCCACAAGGGGCCAGGAAACGATCCTACGTCATTGGGGTTTACAAAATGTTGGGCAATTTGAGGGGATTTATTAGCATTTAAAACCAGTTTGTTACTCAGTTTTTTCTAACAGTTCAGGTTGTTTACATACAGAAGTATTGAGCGTCTAAACATTTCTTGTACTAGAATTCAATTACCTACAGTGTATAAAATGTTAAAATTACCGTTGGAATTGAATTTTAGCAAAAAGTCAAACAAAGTTCTAACATTTTTCGTCTGTAAGCCTGTTACACACTCTGGGACTTAAACCAAGTTTGGTGCCTGCCATTTTTGGCTAAGCTGTAGTAATTAAAAGAACTTTAAATCAGGTGGTTATTTTCCAACTGTCAATCACTCCACGTTAAAGGACATGAGCAAGTAGTTTCTCTGCAAAATCAGCCCTATAGCAAGAGTGGTGTATTTGACAGCTGGCAAAAAACTGCATTAGTTGAGAGTAGGTCCATTATTGCAACTTTGTAAGCAGAGTACTTTAACATGTGAACGGATCATGACCAGGGTCCCCCCCCCAAGCCTTGCAGGTGCGGCTTTGGTCTCCACCATTGTACTGCTTTATCGAGCCAACTCCTCCAGTTTCCATTCTTAGCCTCTCCCGATAAGCTGGAGACTATACTTGAGATGTCGATTCGACTCACCCCTCGGAAAATGATTTCCTTGACGCGATCCACATCGGCAATGATGCCCTCGTCGTCGAAGAAGAGCAGCCATTGGTTTGAGTCGAGGGGGGGCCCCCGGGGGGTGATAATGCGCGGAAGAAGCGGTGGGCCAACCCGCCCGATCACTTCGTACGAGTCCAGTGCCGCTGCCTGCTGCTCGTCGAGCAGCCCCGGCCCTGGCCCCGAGCCTGAGCCCGGCCCTGGACGCAAAAGCTCCGCCGGCAGCTCCCGCTCACTGCCGCGGCCAGTGGGATCCGTTGGCCGCACTAAACAAGACACGTCAACAAATTTTTGATAAAAAATTAGCTTTAGTCTCATGTCATAACACCTTTGACAATTCCTAGCTGAGGAGAAGTATTCTATTTGTATGAGATCGTTGTGAAAGGGATGCAGTGCAATTTTAATTATGAGGACAGGGGCTGGTAAGAAAGCTGATAAGATGCTTTTCTCAACCTCTAAAGTCCTTTGAGCGTAATCAGAAACTGAGAAGAGCGGCGTGGAACAACCTACATAGCATGGACATAGTTTACTAAACAACAGAGATAATTTTAGTTCGAACACGGGCCTAGCAAAATCATTGTTAATGTATTAAACCAGACTTTGAGTTGTCCATCCCATACACAATAACAATGGCCACAAGTCACATGTAGAACAATATACCGATACCATTCCAACGTAAAGAAACAGCGGCTACACGCTCCTGCCCACACCACGGCCAGCTGCAAGCCAGACTGTAGCTGAACGCCACCAGGCAGCTATTTCGACGCTTAGCTGAGCTATTCGTTTGACTAGCTCTTAAATACACAATTATTTGAAGGAGACAATTGGCTACTTAGCATGATCTGAATGAGCTGATTAGGTCCTAAAAGTATAGATTGATAAAGTGTTGTAAATTTCTTATTTTGATCACAAAACTTACGGAAAAAGTCAGTGAGCTTGGAGAACGCCTGCAAAGTAGTCTCATAAGGCCGTTGTTGCATATTATCGACAAACTTCCACACGGCATCAGTCTTGTTCTCGGTGAACAAATCTAGCTGCGCAAACGACTGGTCCAGAACCTGACTTGTTTCAACATGATCCAGCACCAAGAACATGCTCTTGTCTTTCTTGGATCGACTAGTCGGCACAAAGCTACACAGGGTAGTCATGAAGCGGCTTGCATTATATTGTTGGAAGCAGGCACTATGTTTAGCTCCGTTTCTTTGGGTGAACGTCATTTGCTGGCCATTGGGTGCAATAGAAAAGCTTCTCAAATCAGCCAGCATGATTCGAATGGGAAGACCTTGGTCTGGATTCCCTGATGCCAAAGGGCTGTCTGTCACAGTGGGACTGCTTGATAAGTTGTAACTTGGTGTTTGTCCGATTGTGTTCACGAGAGACCATTCTTGATTATTGGTTACTGTCTCCAAGACTACAGACACACCCGTCGGCTTCCATTCAATGCATTTCCCCAATCGAGGATACTCAACAATGTTCAGTGAGCCATATGATTGATCATCCCAATTCAGTATACGTTTGACTAAAACACCATGCTGACTGAACAGCTCCTGAAAATAGTTGTTGTTTATATTAGTATTTTGCTGTGCTAGGCTTGACAATCAATTAATTCAGTCTTGCATTCCATTTTCTTTAAGATCAGAGGTTTACGAAATGTACTTCGCGTAACTTAACATTTTCCTGTCAATATACTCAGCCAAGCAAATTTGTAACGAAATAAAAATATGCGGATCTGACATACCCTTCCGTGATCCGTTTCATCCATTTGACCAAGTGTATGAGGTTAGGGTGCATTAATAAAGATGGCACAGCGCGGTTTCAACGATTTCACCATAACTCAACGCAACCTCTGATGCTCTGTTTCAAGTTCTTAGAGCTCGTAAACTAAAAGTCCGCACATGATAACGATATCACCGATAAGCTGTTTAATCTTTTAACAAGAAGATGGACAAGACATCAACTCCACCCATGCAAGCTCGACCTTCTAAGCTCTTTAAACACCCTTTTTTTCGACTGAACGCTATAATTGAATGATTTACGAAGATACGTTGGATGTAAATGTTTAATGGTAGAAAACAGACATGGAAGCCACGAAATACTTTCGTATGTACATTTGCGTAAGGAAAGAATTTCAATCATTCATGACATACTATTAAAGGAATACGACAGACCAATCAGAAAAGCTTATTCGACCACTAATTTCAAATCGGTGTTTGTACGACCATAATACCTCTGTTTATGACATCGTTAAAAAGTCCATCTTTAAAAAGACCTTCGAATCATTGTTTTCTGTTCAACCACATAATGAGCAGCTAATGGTTATATCATAGTTATATCTAGATAGTTGAGTTCCGATGTATTCATATTAAGCTAACCTAAAATGTACAAAAGTTGGCTATATGTCATTCGAACGGCGTTCCTACTGCCAAGTGCCACCTTCACATTCGGCAACTACGTCACTCTCGAATGGGCACTGCACTGCTGAAATCAGAGCACTTATGGCCGTCGTCCGTCGAGTGAAGGTCAACATTCGTTTTTGTGTTTTGCTCTCACATATTGAACGTCAAATCAAAATTCTGCCAAATCTTCTTACCAACAAACTTGCCCGCAGTGTGTTTTATCGACCGTGTTTGAAAAAAGCGATTGAACATTGTAATTCAGTGAATGGAGGAAACTCGAGGAGAGGATAATATGGAATAATGAACTCATTTGTGTGGCGACTACAACGAACAGTGACCTGTCTGTCTGTGATGAATCTGTCGAGTGCCTAGCTAATCCAGACAATTCCCTGAACATGTCAAATAAGAAACAATCATACATTAACATAGTTCCTCCCATTGAGCTTGGCTCTGCACCACCTCGATACCAACCTCCGCCACAAGTCCTGAAGACAGCAGCTGTCACTAACAAGACTAAGAATTATCCCTCCTCTCAACAGCCAATTCCTGTGGACCCTCCCACTGGCCAAGATGCCAAGATCTATCCTGGCCAGGTAAAAACTGGCAAACAGCATTTCCTACCCCCGCAATATACTAATCCACCTGGCCCGGTGATACAACCGCCAGTGATCCAACGCCAGGCAACGGCAGCCATCGGCCTTCCACGGCGTGCACCGGAAGAAGACCCTCGGCTTAACAACGCAGACATGCTGAAGTTTGTGCGTAAAGCTCAAGACGGTGAGACCGTTTTGGCGGAGAACGCTCGACGAATCCAGCCTATCTCGAGCGAAACCCGTGCACTAAAAGAAGCCAACCAACGCCTTAGTGACGATAACCAGGAACTCAGAGATCTTTGTTGCTTTTTGGATGATGACAGGCAAAAGGGTAGAAAGCTGGCACGCGAGTGGCAAAGATTCGGCCGATATACAGCGAGCGTGATGCGACAAGAAGTGTCTGCATACCAGAGCAAGCTGCGTGAGCTTGACAACAAGCAACAAGATTTGATTAAAGACAACCTGGAGCTGAAAGAACTGTGCTTGTATTTGGATGAGGAACGCAGCCAGAACGTGGCGGCCTGCCCATGTGGGTTTCGGCCTGGACCCAGGGATGATGGAGACGGAGGCTCAAGCTCCAGCACCAATGCTGACGAGCCTGCTTTGCCTGTGCACGTTGGGCCCAACTGCGTGATGGAAGAGAATCTCCGCCGACAGCGCACTGTCTTCAACGGTAAGTCTCTGAAGCATCTCATCTCATCTGAATCATATAGCCTGTACGTCTGGGTTACGTTTCAATATTTTGAAGGCGAAATCGCCACAGTGGCGGTGGTTGCAAACTTATGTACTGCAGTGAATGTAGTGAGTCAAGGGTGGAGGGGGGTATGATTTGTTTTTAAGAATAAAAAAATAATCGTTCTCATGAAAGAGTGCTTCACAATGCTATCGTTTTCAATTTCCAATTATGGTGCTCTTATTCAGTTTTGAGCAAGTTTTTCCTTTGTGCATGCATAATCTGCAACAAGCAAAACTTCTCCTTTCTTGGACTTACCTATGGTCGAGATCATACCCTGGACTTGGACTGTGGCCTCTGTACTTTGGTGGACTTAGTTGGTTGTTTTGATTGCAGACGAAATGATGGAGTATGTGCGTGGGCTAGAGCTGCGCGTGAAACAGCTGGAAGAAGATAAGCGTTTGCTGCAGCTGCAGTTGGAGCAGCCAGGTTCACAGACGGGCCCGCAGATGGTTGAGGCTGCAAGCATTGCCGTTGCCGTTGCGGACAGCATGTTCCACTCCAATGACACAGTGAGTCTACAAGCCAACTATTTCTGGAACTAGAGCACCAAAATCTTTAAACTGCTGCTGCTGCTGCTGCTGCTTCCCACGCAACCATTAATCAGAAAAAACAATTTAATATGATCACTTAAAAAATTACAAAAAATATTAGTGATGTGAATTTACTGTAATTTTTGTCCTTTTACTGACAGACAGTAAATTAACCGTTACAGAAAATTTTAGGAAATTTGCTAAAAACACTTAAATAACTAACACCTAGGGTTATATTGAGGGTAGTGGAAGTGAATTCCCATGTTCTTGGAAAATAGGCATTTAGGCAGATACTAGTATCATTATACATTTTTGTGTCTTAACGAAGCTAAGAAACTAACAAGTAATAAACTTCTAAAGCCAATTACACGGCTAGTTATCATTAAGAATATTAAAATCACTGCAAAAATACCTGCTTACTTGAGGACTTGAACCCCGGACCTTCTGCTTCCGGGCAAATGCTCTAAACCACTGAGCTAAGCAAGATACGGTATTTTGGGAGTGATTTTAATCGATATGAGTGGTAGATCTCAATTGAGAGTTTGATCTAAGTGGCTTTGACATGTTTCAAAGATCGCACCAGAACAAGCAATGCTATACTGTATTACACTCTAACCA
>QKMV01003705.1:0-11108 GCA_003287335.1 Lednia tumana
AATGTTTTTTTTTTAAATTATATTCTTAAATAATAAACACACAAGTTTATGTCGTGTCATTTTCAAATTCGCTGCTCTTTAATTCTATTTTCGCGTTGGGGTAGTTTTCCGTTCGTTTTTCGGTTTTGAGGGCGTGGTTTTGGAGAGGGGGGCGTCCGGTTTGCTCACCCTCTGGTCACCCTAGAAGCGTCGTGTGAGGGCGCGCGCCCCCCATTTGACCGGCCATTGTGGGGCTTGAAGGGCTATTGGTCCGTGGAGGACCTTTGGTCATGTATTGGCGCAGACCGACTTCTATGAAGAACTTTCAACAATAGGCGCAAACGAGTCCGATTTATTTGACCAACTGAATTTGCGGAAAAAAGAAACAATGCGGGACATAAATGTAATCAAAATATAATTCAAGAAAATCTTTTATTTTGCTATGTGTAGGTAGCGTGAAAAAATAATCTCACCTAATTAGAGAGACAATGAAATTATTTTCATTATACAGATATCTGAGCGCTTTAGAAAGTAACTGGAGGAATGGTGTTTATCAAATTGTTCTTTTTGCTAATTTCATTTTTAAAACATCTCTAGTTTTCTTTCGTGCCAGAAAAAATGTCAACGAACTCAATCAAAGACATGGTTTTCCTTTCCTCCCCAAAAAAATCAAACCAAACTTAAAGTAACTTTTAATCGAAGAAAACAATTTCGGACACGTCCGTTCCATGAACTGGCTGAGGAATGTCACCTATGGTCACCCCATGGTCACCCCATGTCCACTCGAGCATGTCCGGTTGGAAAGGGGAGTGAGTGCACCAAAGGGTCAGAGAGCATTCACGGTCAGCCGTCCCTAACCCCCCAAAAGGTGCCTGCACACCCATCGTCTCCCCTTGTTAGTTTCTTATTACTTGTGGGGCACACGAGCCCTAACCCTTAACCCTTTCGTTACTACAGCTACCTGCAACCCCTAAATACAGCTGCTACTTTTCGGATGGCAATGCATTTCCTCATTCCGGGTTCTGGACTGGTATAGAACAACACTATTTCGCTTCGTTTGTCGTTGAAATATGCAACACATTTATCGTGTAACTTTACGGACTGTACTATGTTGCCATCTCTTCTCGAAAACAAAATCTTATGACTCGTTGTGATGCATTTTTGGGTAAAAACCAACCAGAAAGTGGCATCAGTGTGAAAACTCCAATGTGAAACATGGAAATTGGAAGTGATAGCTGAAAATATGGTAGCTCAAATGAACTAAGTGACAAATTAAAGTAAAAAAGGAATGATAAGTGCTGTGACTTCTTATGAAAGTTTCACTTATGTTTCTGTTTTATGTTTTCGATCTGCTGATATGAGGTACTGCCATTTTCAATAAGAATATGCGCCTGCTACACTAACACAAATGATTTCACAATAGAGTCTATAGTGGTAGTACTCAGTAAACACTGTGTTGTGCTACAGACATATGCAAAAATTAAAATTGATACTGGAGCTTTCAAAAAAAAATGTTAGTCTTTGGGTTTAACTGCTGAGATCTTCTAACAAACTGCTAACGTTTCGCTAACTTTACTGAAAGCTTCTTCGGGGCAAGTCCGGCAGATTATTTCTTCGGATGATTATTCATAAGCTTTTAGTATAATTAGCGAAACGTTGGCAGTTTGTTAGAAGTTCTCAGCAGTTACACCCATTTACTAACAGTTTTTTGAACATTAGTGCTGAAATTAGGCAGAATATAAGCGCCCTAAGAATTAAATTGATACTGAAGCGTTCAAAAACGACGGGAATGGACGATTCATCGACTCCATCAGCAAAGTACTGAGCTGAACGCACTAAATGTGGGAAACTCATCAAATATCCTGCTTTTGAAACTAACAATAACTGTAAGGCACTTGACAGTGTAAAAAAATCCAAGCAAATCGATGTCCAAAATCATAATTGAGAACCAAAACCCACAAACTTTTTCGTTTTACGCAGTAAGATTTTTCATATATTTAAAAAATCCTTCAGAAGCACAAATATTTTGTCAAAGATATAACTCAACTCAATAAATTTACTTGTGCAGCTTATCTTTAAATTCCGTGGTGTTTGACAAAGAAATGATATCTTAATTGTTACTAAAAACATATGTCACTAAACTCTACTGAAATATTAGCGCACCAAGTCTAATTGTCTGTGAAGTGAAGACTTTCAATTAACATTTAGAAATTAGGCAAATGAAATTCCAAGACATCCCCCTCTCCCACACTACCGTGGTCGCAATTTAATACCATGGCTTTCGATTGCATTTCCGTGTAGTAACTTAACTCATTGCACTCATGACATTACATCCATAGTTGCAAGTGGTAACCTAATTACTTTAAGTATTATATCATTGTTGATATATGTTAACAATGTTTCACCAGTGCATAATGTAACTCGGGCATTATTCCATGTAATTCAAAATCCATTATTTCGTCAACACTATTATTATGCGATGTAAAAATCGAAGTTTCTATATTCCATAAATAAACATGGAAACGCAAACGTCTAGGATGTCATACGGTGTTATTCCAAGCGCTGCCATTCAAGTAGAAATCGCACGGAATTCAAAGCATATTCACAAAATGTATTCATCTCGCTGCGTGTAGTACCTCCGTTGACATGGAAATACGAGGAGGATTGACGCCGTTTTAATTCAAACAAATCAAGTTGGCTCAACTCAATCGTGATGTGACATCCTGTACAATAACAAAATACACACGGGAATGTTAGAACATGGTGAGGCAAAAAACTAGCACACGATCTCATGGAAGGAAGTTTTTACATTAACATTTGAAGGGTTTTGCTGTGGAAGGAACGCCAGCGAAACGTACCCAAATTTAGCATGAAATATGAAACAAAATTCAACATTATCTGCGTTCTCAAGTTTTCTGGCTGCCTCAGACTGACGTATAATGAACATGCCCATAAGCTATTTACGAAGGTTACGAAAATGCAGTCAGCAGCACCGAAATGACTTGAAAATGTGAAATGTGGAGGTACAAGGCTTAAAGCAGACTGTGTATGGTAACAGTCAACGAAGCACAAACATAGTCATTGTTTTTAAAAAAACTGTTAATAACTGGGTTAAAATGCTGAAAACTTAACTGAAACTAAACTGCCAACTTTAGTTTAGTTTAGTTTCAGTTAAGTTTAGGTTACAGTTACACTTACAGTTACAGTTAGTTTAAGTTACAGTTTAGGCAGTTTAGTTTCAGTTAAGTTTTCAGCAGCTTAACCCAGTTATTAACAGTTTTTTTTAAAACTATAGTGCTGAAATTAGTCAGGAGATATGAGTCTCTAAAAAGTAATAGTCATTGTTCATCAAACATTACTTAAAAAACTTATTCTGGACTGAAATCAATCGATATCACCGGAGGAATTTTTTTCAATAACTTTAGTAGGTTTTTAGTAAAGACATGCCAGTTACAACTATTCGAATTCAAATTCAAACATGAAATATGAAGCAAACTCAAAAATGGTCTACTTCACATACCACGCACTTGAGATTTTAGCTTCTTCAGACTGAACCGTAATAAAACATGCTCATAAGTCATTTACGAAGGTTACGAAAATGAATTCAGCAACACCGAAAATACGTGAAATATGAGCTATGGAGGTGCCAGGTTTCAAGCAGATTTTGTAGGAGACCGCCAACCCCAACAAACACAAACATTGTAAGTTTTTATCTATTCTCAACTATAATCAAACGATGTCATCGAAGGAAGTTTTTTCAGTAATATTTGAATGTTTTTTCAGTGAAAGGAATGCCGTTACACATATTCGTATTTAAATGCGAAACAAACCCAAACATTTGATAGCATCTTCAGACTGAAGCATTATGAAGTAAACTCATTGAAGACGAAGCTTATGACACATTCAGTAAGCCCAAAAATACGAATTATGGAGGTGCTAGGTTTAAATCAGATTTTGTACGAGACAGTCAACCCCAACAAAGCACAAACATCGTAACTTTTCATGAAACATTCATTCTAAAAATCAATTTTCAGCTGAAATCATGCGGACTCATCACGGTTGACATCCAAACTGGATTGTTAACTGTCAAACAGCAATTTCCTGGAGTGAAAAGGTCATATTCCAGTAGCCATTGAGCGTACATTATGTCAAACCAACCCCCCCCCCCTTAACCCCCTCCTGGCAACTTTACATCCCTACCATTTCCCTCTCTCTCATACAGTCTATCTCGTATGGAGATTTCCATTGTCATCTCTCAGCCATTGTCTCTGTTCACCCCAGACCCCAGCATCCTAGCCTTCCGATTGGTCCACGGTGTTATTTCGTCAACAGTAGCTAACCCAAGGGTAGTCGAATGCAATGTTTGCTGGGAGCAGATCACGCCACGTGAACATTCAATAATGAACCATGCATCATGAGAGCGAAAGGTGAATTGGGATCCACGTTCATCTGGCTTCATTTCAAATACCAAGAATTGCAAGCGAAGTTTATGTCGTGGATATTTTTTGAGTTATATGATTAACGAGAATTGCACCGAAATTAATTACGTGGTAGCTAACTGTCCGTTGCGGGAGTGTACTTCCAAATAGCAGCAACTATTAAATACGATTAATTAACTTAATATAAGAAATCGAAACCACAATAATACCTATTATACGTAAATGCTTTTTTTCAGTTTGGCTAATTTTTATCCATTGTACAATGCAGGCACATGCCACAATGCCAAAATATACACATGTGAAAACAGGCTTTGAAAAACACTTAAACGGTTCAAAAATTTGCGATCCTAGCATATTAAAATGCAGTTGGTCTCTTAAAATTAAAAAACACCGAAGAGAGCGCATAAGTGTGTTGCGTCTAACTAAGGCAACCTACCTAAGGCAAATTTAGTTACTGCGCATCTGAAACTTAAAAAACCAACCTCTGTACATTTTTAATGAGCAACATTTAAATTTTACCCACGCATCGTTCGAACAACTCCTACAACCATCAGAAACATTGCGCAGTCTCAACCGCGAACACCGTCCTGTTATAGTAACTGAGTCAAAATTTGACGAAGCTACTTGCCAGTTGCCACCATCAACGAAATCATGGTCGCCACCGTCGTTGAAGGCGTAAGAAGGTGTAGCATATCTAAGAGGGTAGCTCGAATATCGAGATCGTTACTTTCAGATGCTCCACCCAAGCAAACATCCAAAATACAAGTGGATATATACTACACTCTACACAGAGTATTCACAGAGACTAACAAGACAGTTCGCACACAGACTAGAACTTTATAAGAATATCGCTGCGAGTATTTACTTAAAGGAAACTTGGGCTAGAGGGACGGAAACTCTTGCAATGTAACCCACGAGCAGCAAATATATATACGTGCGTGTATGTTGAGATAGTGAGATGAGATTGTCTCTCATGAGATGAAGGTCCCGTACCGCATCGTGGATCTGTCGTTTACTCTGTTCTGGGTTAATTAATGCTTTGAGGAACTGTACAAGTCGAGGGTACTAATTTTGCTTAGGACATGGACTCGTATAGAATAAAGGTTGTGAAATGTGAGCTAGCTTGATGCATACCACGTTCTACCGATACTTTAGAGTAAAACTAGAGTTACTAATGGTAATTACGTTGGTTACTAGTAGTTACTCTTAGGTTACCAGCAGTAACTAGTTAGTTTAAATCACTATTTTTGAAGCGCGCTCCATATTTGGCTCAAAGTTGGCATTAGATTTTTGCAGGTAAAGGATTTGAGAAAATCACGCCTCTGAAATGTTGAACACAAGATTCTGACTCTTCCGTAGAAAGATAAAATGTAAGAACATAATTGAACAAAGTGAAACGAATTGATAGAACTGAATTATTAATTACGTGTAATTAATTAAACCAACACGTGAAATCAACACCATTAAACATTAAAGAACACATCTGGAATGCTGTCAAAAAGGTTAGACAATTGAAAAGTGGAGTGCAGTTAATAGAAGACTACGGGCTACACGGCAAATATGTGAAAACGCAAAATTCTGAGCTTAATTGTCATGAGACAGTAAATAACCACGACAGTTGTTGAACATTCAAAATGGTATAAAAAATAGCGCTAGAAAAATCCAATTAGCAAGTATATTTGAAATCAAAGAAAAGATGTTTGATTTGCCCGGACATTTTTCAGTGTGCGTCTATCCTCGAGCATGTTGATAGCAGATTGGCGGACGAGTGTCTGAGAAGATGGTTGCTTGTTTGCGCCTGAACGACCAAGTAAGCGTCGCGACGCCCTTACACCAGCGTCGACGTCGGGTGGCGACAAACACACACACACACACACACACACACACAAACACACTCGCACGCACTTGCACACAAAAACACAGCCGACATTTTTACAATAAAAGGAGAACGCGGCGACGACAGGGAAGATGGAGAATTAAAGCCACTTGGCACAATTTCGCGAGGAGATGGGTATTATTTTGCGCTTTGATATGTGTGCTTTTTTAACACGTCGTGATGAAGAGGAGTTTACGTTTTAATGGATTAAGTTTTTATTGGATTCACAGATGAAGGCGTTTTATTTAATATAAGAGCCATAAAGTAAGGAAAATTAATATGCAAACCTGTATTTTGAGTGTCATATAAAAGCTATATGTAATGGTACTTAAATATAAATGACAAAATAACGACGATTCTTGTCAAATGAAACGAGAAAGGTAAAAAAAAACAGCGCGTAATGTCAAAAAATGAATACCAAACTAAAAAAAAATTCACAATAAACAACATACCCAATTATTTCCGAAAGTCTCCCCGAAAGCCCGTTGATCCAGATGAGCTCCCAGCTTACGTGCCACTGATTAGTAAATGTGTCCCAAAATATTGCACCCGATCTGTGAGGTCTGGACCACAACCTTTTCCCGAATGGGAAAAGGTTTCAAGGGATGGTTTCTAACGATAAAGGGATGCAGCCAGCATTGTTGTTGACGATCTATTTTAATATCGGGCCAGGGTGTCTGCATGTGTATGTCTCGTTATTATGCATTCAAAACGTCATGCACGCAAATAATGCTGGAATCAGGGGGGGGGGAGGGTTGGATGGTAGGGGCTGTAACTTTAACCCCAAGCATGTCGTGAACATGTTTGAAGGTGATTTCATTTTTAACGTGCTTCCGAGATTCTCACCGGGATTTGAAGAAAAATTGATGTTATTTCAGGAATATTTTGTCTGGTGAAAACAAAAGCTAGTTTTACGATTTATTTTCATTTGATGCTGTAATTCAATTGATGGCGTGGGGTGGTTACTATTTTAAATTTCATAATTTGGTTTTAAATGTTCTTTCAGTTTAAAACTAGCATCATGAAAGGACTAAATGTGATTAAAAAATACGGGATGTAATCCGTGTTAATTTTTTCGATTACTCCTACTTAGTTTCTATGCGGGGTAAACGTAAAATATGATGGCTGTTCGACTTTGAAAGATGAGCGGCTCTTTAGTGACAGCGTCATTATGTAAGCTCTCTAGAAACACCAAAATGCAAATATAAAAAAATTACATCCCAACCATACAAAAACTTTGCATAGATACAAACGTAGTTCACCCCACAAGGGAAAACCTTTAAAAAACGTCCCATCTATTCAAATACGCTCAATTTTTTTTCGTCAACCCTTTACTACCCTTAAATTATTTTTTCTCACCCTTTTATCAATAGAGCACACCAGGAAACGTAAGATCTTTTCATGCAGCTTCGTACTATCTCCGAACCACCCCTCGCCGACAAAAACATAACCCTTTCGGTGCTATCGCGAAATTCTTTTTTTAAGGACGTTAAATAATGTGTTTTTTCAACCCTAATGCTACCTCGTTGAGTTCCAAGGGTAAATATGACACCACGCGGTTCAGGACAAAACGCAAGACAATTACGAGGAAGCAAACAGTTCGTATAGCCAACGAATTATTGTGTTTTTTTCACACGGCACAGAAGATAGGAAATGTAAACGACAGACTGGCTGGCTATGCTTTTCTACCTTTCCTTCTGTATTAGGCACACACAATTATATTTTGAAGCCAGCACGAAGGACGAACTTAGCGTCAAACACAGATGTAAAACATACGAAAAACTGCACTATTTGAATTTGAATTTGAAAATTTGAACGGTAATCACTTAGTTATTTTCAATGCATCGTTAACAATGCAGTGCCTTTTATCAAAGCATTCACTTTGAAGATAAGATGCATGTAGTGCATACTAAAATTGAATGTTTCACTCAGGATTTTATCATCGCATTAGGGATTCATAATGTTCACTTACAAAACACACTCTGAAATCACGATGTTTTTAAATTGCCACCAGAATTATGAACGTGTTAAATATTAACTTGATTTCGTAAAAGTGCAAAAGAAAAATTGCTATTGACATTCTCTAGTGGGTCCTTCAGCTAGCGTGAATAGAAAACTCTTGAAAAGTTATCTCAAATCTGTATGTTTAGAGTATGTATTCTGTGCCAATAAACGTCGGTATTGAATGGGTTTCCAGGTTGACCTTTTCAGGTGCTTTGGTACTATGCTGTGCTTTCATGCATCCCTTCGTGCTTTGACGAGTGAATGAGAGAGGTTACAGAGGATGGAAAATATATAAGAAAAAAGCTACTGTGCAGGCAGACACAAAGATACAGGGTTATATAGAAAGAAGGCGTTTTACTGTGCGGAGATCGCTATTATGAAGCATTTTCTTATCTTAGATTGTGTGCGCTGAAACGGAAGTGTGAACTGAGACGAAGGATTGAAAAGGTTTTTCGAACATTGGCCGATAACCAGAGAAGATAGTGTAATAAATGATGAGAGAAGATTTTAACTGGATTTTTTTGCATGGAACCAAAAACGTTGTCATGAAAATAATCAAGGTGAATATGATGGAGGGTGTTTTTGACGAGATGTACATAAAATATTTGAGAATCGTGATGGATTATTACGGATTTTTAACTAGCGAGATTTTAATAGGATATCGATTAGATATGTCATCTTGCTTTCAAAAGAAAGAAATTCTTCTACTGAAGTAACAAAGTTCAAATGGGGGAGAGAGAGAAACAAATGTGCATCACGATCCGCGATCTTCAAAAACATCCGAGTTCAAATGTGAGATAAAAGGCCCACATCCTAAATAAAGCTTCTCAAGAGAGCAAGCTTCATTTCGCAACATAAATCCGTTTCAAATGACTGATTTTGCATGTTTGAAGTAAATGATAGTAAATGAATGTTTGAGGGAGGCCAATCATGAAAACCATGCCCCTAAATTCCACCCTCCGAATGCGCAATATTGACTCGTTCTTATCTCTCTTCTCTGTGAATGCAGTGAGCTTTGGTTTGTCTGTGAGCCGATGCTGCTGCTATTTGCATGTCTTAGACTGCGAGGAAAACCAAATAGAGCTTATGTGATGAGAGGGGATCTATGCTCTCTGCTCACTCAATTTGAATCCACTCATTAGTTGAACAAATATCGCGTGATCGGGGACTCGCTAATTGGTAATTGATAATTCCGTGAAGTTAAGTGCATTTTTGTGCAGTTCAAGTGTCGAAATTTTCAATTTGGTGGGGGCTTATGAAATATCCTGACATCACTTGAAACGCATCAAAAAGTTCCATTCATTTGACTAGATTTCAGAAAATTGTTGTTTTTGAAAAGATTGATCTTTCTCACGTTTTTTAATTATTATTTGATTAGAGCGCAATGATAATTAATCTGTGTATATCATTCTAGAATCATGATCATAGCTACTCACAATGAAATTTAAATTAAGATCCGATAGAATAACTCGCGAAAAAATGCAAATTTTATGAGATTGTGTAAATGAGGCGTATACAAATGCACCTACGTGGGTTTACTTATTTCAAAAAGTTGTGTGTTATCCGGATATATATTGACAAGTACGATTTTTAAGTCTCACCCCCCCCCCCCTCCACACCCATAGCTTAGTTCGTTGAAAATTCAGTTAAGGGTGAATTGAAGACGCGGAGACCCACCCTTCACTTACTTCCCTACGAAGAATACCAATTCCAGTTAGATTTATTGGTAATGTTACTTGCATCCCTTACCAGAAGCTAAATAAGGGCTGACATTCAGAAACATTTAAATAAATTCCGACAAGATGAGTACATCATAGTACGTACTTGAGTATACGTACAAATTACTCGTGCAGCCTGCTTGACTTTATTTGTTTGTCTGCACTGAGATTTTATTATTTCCCACCCCAAGAATAAGCTCACAGCGAAATGTTATGCAAATTAAGAAGAAAAAACTTAACAAGTAGGTACAGCGACATATCTTCACCGTAGTATCAATATTATTAAATATGTAGGTCTAACGTACATAGACGACGGTTCTATCTTTATACCAGGTTGTAACTTGAGGGATGTCTTTCAGCCTTTGTACACAATGTGATTTAAAATTGATACTATTTTTCGTCACGGTGAATTATTTTCAATAGCTGTACAATTTTTAATCTAGTTGCACAACATTTTGAGCACTTGAGCATTGCTGTAAAGATATCTCATTGGCTTTAAAAACAAACAAGGACTCTACATGATGGTTAGTATAGAAATAGTCTTCATGCATACTTGAACTATAAAAATAACAGATTTGTCTTTTTAAATTAAGTATTTAGGTGGATACATATTTGTTTCATTCTAGTGAAATATTTCGCCGAATTGTTAAGGTTATGTTCTTAAATTTTGTTCAATGTAAGTATACAGAAAAAGCAAAAGTCTTATACTTCAAAACCACAACGCAAAGCAATAAATGCATGCATGTTGCATGTGCAGAGACATTATGTTCCACTAACATTTAGGCAAAAATTCCAATCGAAATGAGTTAACAATGCGGTTATCGCGGCTAAAATTTCTCACACAGCAATTTTCCATTTGGATCGCACATTTCACGATCTGTAGTTCAGTGCATGGATTGCTTGCGCCAGGGATGGCGAAGGGGATGGGGTGCAGGGCTGAGGTGTGGGCATGAGAGCGGGGGTTAGATTCAAGAGGGTGGTATTCTCAAGACACCCCTATCGCTTCAGAGCTCGGACGACCGTTCCTTGCAAACCTCCTTAATTCAAAACTCCCCCGGCCACGCAACCCCCCTCCCCTACCCCCCCCCCCTC
>QKMV01003707.1:0-11104 GCA_003287335.1 Lednia tumana
CATGTTAGCAAAAGGTCCGGGGTTCAAATCCTCGAGTAAGCAGGTATTTTTGAAGTGATTTTAATATTCTTAAAATTCTGCCAACGTTTCGCTAACTATATTGCAAGCTTCCTCGGGGCGATTGTCCGACAAGTTGGCAGTTTGTTAGAAGTTTTCAGCAGCTGATCCCATTTACTAACAGTTTTTTTTTGGGTTTAGAGTAGTTGGTAGAGCAATGGCCAAGTAAGCCAAAGGTCCGGGGTCGAGTCCTCGAGTAGGCAGGTATTTTTGACGTGATGTTAATTACCTGTGCGTTAATACTCACCGTGTAAATGTAAAATTTGTAATCCTTGTCAAGAATGTGGATTAACTTACAAGAAGCCCTCTGCAAGTCTATAGGTGGTACGGCTCGGCCTTGTATTGTAATTTCTAGCCCACAACGCGCACAATGGCGAACAGAACTGCCAACGTTTCAGCGAGACGGCAAAGTTAAGGCACAACAAACCCGAGCATCCGCGATTGTCGGTATTCCAGCCAAACATCAAAGGGTGCGTTTTGCAAACAGAGTGGAAAATTCCCGCGAGCCTAGCCGTGCAACCACTGCAGTGCTTGTGTTGGCTGAACTCTGCGGCCACTTCTGGACGGAGAGAAAACCCGTGTGAAAACAAACGAACCCCGTAAGCTCGCTGCTCAGTTAGAGCATTTTCTAGTTTTCGTATGACTTCATGAGATACTTCGTGTCACAGAAATTAGCCCCCAGCTGAAGCGTTTCGTCGAATGAAAACTAGATCATCTTCAATGTGTAGGACGCCTTTTTATGTGGTTTTTAACGAGGCATTGTATTGACAACTGGCCGTGTGGCACTGGTCTATTGGCGTCAGTGAATTATAGGGTGATAATAAAGGTGATGATGAACCTAACAGAAAAGAGGGGAAACCCGGTGCCGGCACGTAGCCTACTTCTGTCGAAAAGCACCAAGGGGACCACCGCTTAACGTCCCTTCCGAAGGACGGTACAACTCGAACAGCACGGGATTCCTCCACTAATCCGTGCTGTCGAGAGGTTGTTGGCAAGGGGAGTGAAGCTGCTGCACTAGCTTCAAACCCTCCAAGCTCTCTCCCGAACAGAAATGGACCTTGATATGAATGGGCACCCATCCAACCTTTCGTCCACCGCAATGTTGCTTAACTTCGGTGATCTCACGATAACCGGTGTATCCAACATGCCAAACCGTTCGTAGGACGGCTGTGAAATGAATGGATCACCGATAGAAAATTGGTTCATACGTAAAGATTCTTTGAGCTGGGTCGGACAGCGGCCATTGCTGTGACACAAAGTGATCTCGGGCAAACTATCGGCGTTTGCGACTGGTTTGCACAAGTGCTCACTGAGGACACGGTGTGGGAGAGAGACAGAGAATATTTACCAGGATAAAACAATCGCTCTCTTTATCAACGTTCACTCAGTGCGCACCGATGCCGCCTTGTGAATTTGTCGCGCTCGGTATTGGTGTGGCTCGGGTCGCAATTCTGCACGCTAGAGTGTACATGAACACACACTGCAAGTATATGCCTAGCAGCGCGCGTTCTCTGATAAATCGGTTTCGGATACGGTTTTTGCATCGACCACCAATGGACCACTAGCGTTCCCGAGGCGATCAACATTGGGGGATTTTTAACGCCATAAGAAAAGCATTGTCCCCTAACGTTGATTGACTCTGGAATTCCTTGATCACTAGTCGTCCATTGACGACTACAGATCTTTGCCCTCTGATACGTCATGACGCAGAGAACTGAGAAGCAATCGGCGAGTGGTCGGCACGTGGTTTTGTAGACGGTCAAACGGATAGTAATGCAGATAAGGTACTTCTGGGTTCGTCATGTAGGTTTGGGACACAAGCTTCGCCCATCGGCCCAGTCTATACTGTGAGAGAGCATACTGCGTTACACCCACAAAATAGGCTCTCTAGCCATACCTTGCTGTGTTAATAACCACTATCGCCCCTAGGGGGAAAGTATGCTCTCCAGTAAATAAAGTGTACGGTCTATACAGTGAGAGAACATACTGCGTTCCACTCACAAAATAGGCTCTCTAGCCATCTTCCTGTGTTAATAACCACCAACGCCCCTGGCGGAAAAGTATGCTCTCCCAGTAAATAAAGTGTACAGTCTATACAGTGAGAGAACATACTGGGTTCCACTCACAAAATAGGCTCTCTAGCCATACCTTCCTGTGTTAATAACCATCGCCCCTGGCGGAAAGTATGCTCTTCCAGTAAATAGGGTGTAGTCGTCGGCGCTATATCTACTTTTATTGGAAAAAGATGCGCTTCTAGATCATGGAACTATCTTTGCTTATTTACCTTGTTATGTGCTGTTTCCAAGCAACTATGCCAATTCTAAAAGTGATAATATTTCAAATTTTCAACACAGCTTACATCGGTTTGTGACGTCATACGGCAGCACTACGTCTTTCCCACAGCTATCCGACCAATCCGGAGGCCGTCGTGAAAAGGCAGCAATCATGCGTGACGTCACCAGGCAGTAAACATCGTAGCCGGTCGTTTTCGTACGCCCAAATAACCGAAACCCGATAAAAAAATCAGCATTATAAAAGGTATTGGCTGTGAGCGATCTTTATCACAATCAGATTCAAACAGAATAGCTTTGGCAGCTATATTATAGGTTTACACGCAAAGTTCATTAAGCGACGTGTTAATAATTGATGAGCAATTACTGCTAAAAGCGGGTGGGAAACGAACGCGTTGCATACTATCTATAATGCCACACAATATGAATTTTTTATGCCTTATTGTTATTTCGATGAACAGTTATTGAAGGCGCACGACGCGAAAAAAGGAAAGGTTTTGAAAATGTTAAAATACAGGCTTATTTCCAGATTTTTGGGAGATTTGTTTGTATTTTCTTGTCATTTTGATCGATTTTAGACCTGATTTCCACTGCGAAACGAAAGTTGTCTAAAACAAGTAGCAATAATTAATCTTTCGGGCACACGGTATCGGGTAAGTAACCCACTTGTAACAAAAAATATGCTTAGAACAAACGAACATCATCACAAGTTCCAATTGTGGAAACATTGAAACAGGATAATATTTAAAGTGCCAAAACGCAGGTTTTTATTATACAGTTTTCCATTTTTACAAATCCATGGGTACGGGCACGGATTTCCCCCAAATCCTTCGAAACACCCGACAAAGCTCCCGTTCATTCCCACCCCCTCACAATATCTTCAGTCAAAGTTTAATATTTAATCTCAGTCTGCAACTAGTAGGCTTGCTATACTGCTTAAAAAAGTCCACAGCGCCCAGAAATAGCTAATCCATAACTCACGCAATTACGTAAATGTGGTTATTATGTTTCAAAGTCAGAGATGCGCTTTCATAATTGATGGCACTCCATCAACTGTGGTCCAGTCCAGCCTCACAACGAAATGCCTAACTGTATAACTTACCTAATATCACAACCGCATTATAAAAACACAAGATACAAAAAGCCACCACTAGATAACACACGTCAAATTTCAACAAGTTACAAGACTAAAAAAGATATGTGAATATATTACTATAGTTTCAAAGGGGAATACGTGTAATTTATTGGTATCGAACAGACATCTAACCTAACCCTGGCGCTTTCGGCGAGTTGCTTTGTCCCCGACAAAGACATGCGCTCGACTGGCTCTACTGGTTCAACTAGGGACCCTTCCAATCGTGCAGATCGATGACATTATGAGCGCTAGAGAGCCTCCCCTCTTTTGGGGGGGTCACACATTCGCGCATGACTCATGCGATGCAACCAGCTTGGGATAGGTCAGTACGAGGCGAGCGGCGCGAGTGGTTTCAAAAAATTGCGTACCACTGGAGTTGGGATTTGGTAATAGCACGGTGGATAACCGAAACGAAATGCAGAGAAATCACGGTACACTTTTTATCAAATGCGTTCCACTTCTTTGAGCCATGTAGTTAATGGAACGATGACATTTTTTTGTTGCTTGGAGTGTTTTCAAACAGTTTTGATAAGGATGATATGGTCATGAGATTATTTACGGATAAGGATACTATATGATGGTATATTTGATGTGATTTAAGTGGAGGAACTTCCTAGCTTCCGTCCATGCGTTGTGATTTAATTTGTATGCTGATTAGATGAATTTGCATTTATGTTACAGGATGAAACTCTTGAGTCTTGGCCATATGTCACCGTCATGTTTGACGGTGAAATAGAGGGTATGCATATGACGCGTGGATGGTCTATTCGATGAGTCAATTCTCGAGAAGCTGTTGGTTCTCTGGAGGCAATTGGGTTCGATTCGACCATGGTTTTTCGCCATGGCCCCACGGGCAATCTTTTTTGGGATGCACTTTTTACAACATCTTCATATGACTCTGCAAGAGCAGGCAAAAGCTGGAAAACTGTTTATTATTTTAATTTCAATACAGTATGGTTCAGTCAAAGATTGTAGTATATACTAACCCTTCGGGTTGGTTTAGTTATGCTGACTGATGAGTATAGTATGCTTTAAAAAATATAAAATCTCCGTCTCCTTTTCGATGTATGGTGGCGTGCTTTTCAAACATAAAACCGAGTTTTACTGCATGATTGATTTTAAAAACACTCAACCAATACTTGACGCCTGTCTGCGGAGATCCTAAATCTAGCGATTTTCGATTTGAATGCAACGTTTCCTATGTTTTTTTGAAAATGTCAGGGTGCGTGTCCCAGTTTCCGTCGACATCGCCTGCGAGCACAAAGGTTGCTGAGGAAACGCACGATCTAGGGCAGAATGATTGCGTGACGTGACCTACGTTTTATTAATGATTTTCACAGAAAAAGATAAGCGAGCTCTATATAAGAACCCTCGTTTTCTTCCCAACAACAATCGGCTATTTTTCGCTTTGCTAAAGAAATGAAAGATGGATGGCCATGAGGGTGTTTCGCGCAACTAATTGCAGTATTAAGTCTGAAGACGAGCGATTACATCAGGCATGATCGAACGACGCGTTATAATTATAAAAGGCGTGCACGAAACTCGAGTGGTGGCCGCGCCGCCAAATGTGATTTGCATTCGACAATGTTTCCGGTGCATTGTTCCCTTGACGCCGGCCTGGCGAGTTTCGACGTACTTTGATATATACGTCGGTGTAGCAGCTGTTTTGCGACAGGAAACAACGTACTTCAGGGTACAGACTGGCGAGAAATAAACGTGATTCTCTGAAACGATCGTGCTGCGGGGTGCTTAATCTCATCGCACCAATATGACCTTTGGCTTTATCATCGTCCCTCCATGCCAATGTCCGCAATTTACGTATTACTTAATGCAACTGTTTACATTTCAATCAACCCTTTTTTCGCTACCGTCGACGCCTTTGGTCGACGCCGTCAAATAAACTGAAAATTAAATTCTTAAGACTCGTGTCTTCTGCCTAATCTCAGCACAAGCTTTCAAAAAAACTGGTAGTAAATGGGTTAAACTACTGAGAACTTGTAATAAAACAAACTGCCTCAGTTCAGAAAACTGAAAAATTTCGGGGGGTAAGAAAATCGTATGAATCTACCCGCAAAATGGGCAGAAATAGGCTACCAACTTCAAAGCTAAAACATAACCATGAGTTACTAGAACTATATGGGAGATATCTCGTAGATGATTTGTTGTTGGGTTGGTTGTTCAGCCTTCTGAAAAAACAACATGCGTGCTCGGCTGTCAGTGTCAGATAACGAACCTCAAACAGCAGACCAAAGATACTAGCAGCAGACGTCCAAACCGAAAAATGTCAATAAACAACGAATAACAAGAGCATTCCTGTATCAATAATTGAATCAAATTAGTCAAATCGACCAAAATGTCTTGCAGAGAATTGAGAAGTAAAGCTTATTAAGATACTTCCACACCTTATTAGCTAGTGTAGTACCTAAGGAAAGAGCTAAATTAATTTGTTCTGTTTTCTGTAATTCTTTTCAGATTTCACTGAGATGATGAGATCTTTGGGATATGAGCGACTGATATCAATGGAGAACTTTCGCAACCCTAACTTCCCCCTGGTGGCTGAAATACTTGTTTGGCTGGTCAAGCGATTTGATCCAAATGTTTCGATACCAAAAGAGTATGACACGGAAGAGAAACGCATCGGTCTCATCCGAGCCGCTGTTCAGTTCATGGTGAGTAGAATAGAACAGTTATCAAAACTATTCCATGATTATTTCTCACCCTACCTTTTCTGTACCTACATGAATTAAATTGATTTTTGTAGGCATCGGAGGCAAAAATCAAGCTGAACCCGAAACTCTTGTACCAAGCTGACGGTTACGCAGTACGAGAACTTCTGAAGGCAACTACCATTCTTTATGCAGCTCTACATGCAAACAACAACCAAGTCAGTGAGGACTTCTCTGAATCTTTGATGTCAGCAGACATTTCGGGCAAGGTATGTTAGCAAAATAGTTTCCGGACGGGTTCCAAAAATAATGCGTCTAATGTACATAAGTAAAGCATGCACCTACCTACTTTTGTCAAAATAAAATTATCTCAAGCATTATGGAATTTTAGATTGAAGATCTGAAAAGAGCTCGACAACTGTCTTCTGAAATCACTACCAACGGAGCTCAAGTCTACGACATTCTTGGGAAGGAAACTGATTTTAGAGTGAGTTACTCAGGATGATTCAAATCTAAATTTTGTCTTGGAAATCATTGCATTTAACGACTTACCCATTTAAATCGTTAGGAGCTGAGAAACATCAGCGCCAATCGGCAGCTAGAAACAGAGGACGTCCGAGCGGCGCTGCAAGAAGCGATCCGAACGCTCCGAGAAGAAAACGACAACACAAAGCAACTCATAGATAATGTCAAGGCCAGCGAGCAAAACCTTGATGCAAAGATCGAGAAGAAACGTCTAGAGCTCGATAGAAACCAGAAACGTTTGCAGACTCTCAAGAAAGTCAGGTACTACTAGTTACCTACTACGTAGCTTAATTAAGGGAAAGGGTAAAAAATTGAGAGAAAAGGTAACTGGATGTTTTTTCAGCTAATACTAGTTCTCTGATAATTTAGCAAGTTGTAGGGGATATTAATTGCTCACGATAAGACATTTTCTGGGAATTCACAGATCAATTACAGTATCATGATTTTTTCAGTTTTATGCGAGAATAAAGACTAGACTAAAAAAGTAATAATTTTTATGTAGTGACCTAAAATTAAATTTGAGTAATTCAATAAATAGCTTTGAAGAGTATTTTGTATCAAGAAATACCACTGAGCAGGGGCAGTATCTAAACCTTCAAACATCATTTGTTACATAAAATAATAATGGAATAAAGATGGCAAATGAATAAAATTTCAGATTTCTATTAATACATATTGTAAAATGGAAACCTACCTACATAGTGTAGACTTGATTCCACTTTTTTAACAACTGCCCAAATAATAGGAAATGTGGTAACTCTACCAAGATACAATTTTCCAGGCCGGCTTTCCTGGACGAGTATGAACGTCTGGAGGTGGAGTTCCGGAAACTTTACGACGACTACATGGTCAGATTCCGCTGCCTCGTCTACCTTGAGCAACAAAACGAGGAGTCTGAACAAGTTGAGCAGGAGCGCATGGAGGAGAGACAGGTATGGCAACCGCTGGAAGCTAGTTTCCGCATATTGTTACAACGGTAGAAATATACCAAGCCGACTCAATAGTGCTTGCTAATTTAACTTTAGGTTAGGTTTCTGAGAACTACTTATTCGTAACTGTAATTCGCTGTGTTCATGTCAGTTGTTCGTGCAAACACGCTCTAGAGAGTGTACCCATTGTACATAATATCAGAGTGAGCTACCTGTGCCGTGCTTACGTATGTTTTTGTTTACTGTCAGCCTTTTGTTGGACTTGAGCAAATGTTAACTTTCTGTGTTTGCTACATCTGTGTTCTCCAATACTGCAGCTTAACCTAGCAATACTGATCAAACTCTTCAAGACAAGCTATTGTTATTCAAAAAAACTATTAATTAACTGGGTATCACTGCCAAGAACTTCTAACAAACAAACTCCCTTGGGGGTTTAATTGTTAGTTAGATGTTTGATGTTTGTTAGTCAGTTCATTGACAGTTTTTTTTGAAAACTAGTGCCAAAATTAAGAATAAGACATGAGTCTAAAAAAATGAATAGCTATCGTTATTATTCAATAATACCTACCTATTCAAGGGGCTGGTTTAGCTCACAGCGGAGGAAATCAAAGTGATGACGGAGTCTCAAATCCGAAATAATTGAAGAACATTTTATTGGCGTGCAAGAAAAATCTGTATGCGTTGTCCACGGTTAAAATCGAATTTGGAGATTTTTAAGCGCTTGCAAAACTAAACATAGATGTATTTCCTAGGTTAAACGTTTTATTATCGCAGCTGTAATTTGTGCGTATTTACTAGTGGCAGCTGCAGATGGATTAACGACAATACTGTTTTTCAGGCGGCCACCCAGAAGCAAATGGAGCAGATGAAACGCGAAGACCGGTTTCAGCTGTCGCCCGATGACCTGTTTGCCGCAACCGAGATCAAAGAAGAGGCAGAAGACTCATCGGCGAAAATACCTACGGGGAAAGCCAGCCGCGTACGAATCAAGACAGCATCAGGAGGTAGATACCACACAAGCTCTGTACCAACTAGGCTAACCAAACATTAAAAGGTTTTGTTGGAAAGAGTTTTTTGTGAGAATGATGCAAAGTGTGAAGTAGACTCAGTTACGGCAGTTAAAAAATTTAACCCGAGGGCTAATGTCGAGAGTTAAATGCTGCTTACGTGGAACGATGTTTTCCCAAACTGGAAAGGGAGACCTGAATTCAATCTTTAAAGCGCTCGAACCAGTAGAAGATTTGGGGGCACTCCCCAAAAGTTTGTAATTTTTGAGGTTAATTTGGTGCAAACCTTCTATTAATTAATATCAATTATCTTAAGTTTTTAAAAATGCCCATGAATTGTGCCCCTGTATTACATAAAAAATTATTAAACTGTGTTCGAATGCTAAGATATCCACAAAAAATTCCCAACGTTTTGTAAAGTATACTCGTTGCTTTTTAGGGGTAAAACGCTCATGTGTCCGAAACAAATGACTATGTGACAGTTGAAACAAAAGGTAAACTTGAACCCGAAAACGCAAACAAACGTTGGGAATTTGTAGTGGATTCAAACTCAGTTTTGATCAGTGTTTTTTTAAAACTAGTGCTAAGATTAGGAGATCGACACGAGTCGAAAGAATTTGATAAAGCCCCTATATATTTGTTTTTTAAAATTCAATGGACCACTCCACTTGATATCGCAACAAAAATACTGCATCAATATCAAAATCTTGTCAATTTGCTCAGAATTTTTCTCTCCATTCAAAATGCTTCCTATCGTGACTTTCCAATAAACGCTTGACAAGTAGACTTTCAATTCCTCAATATTTCCCCAAAATTGTGGGTGGGCAAGAAAATAGTTAAGATAAATTTGGAGCAGGCGGTTACTCCCCTGCCCCCTAAACACTCTGAAGACAACGTCATTTTTTCGTCTTTGAATTGTCATGTTAAAAAGTTTGATTTCAACTTGTCAAGTGATTCCGCAAATATTCTTGGACAAGCTGATTGATTTTGTGCCTTGCAACTTGCAGTGATGAGGAAAGCGAGTGCATCGACGTCGCACCACAGACAAGTGTTTGGGTCGATGAACGGGCCAGACGACGAAGACAGCGGGAGTCTCGACAGCGACTCGGACATCATGCTCGACGGGGACAACTCTGAGCTGCTCGGGACCGAAGACGAGGAGGAATTGTCGCTAACTGGGGGAAAACCGCGTCACAGTAGCCAGAGCAAGCCGCACAGCGACGATGACTTTTAGAACTACACAAGGCTGCGGCGTTATGGTGGTCAGGTACTTGGCGTTACGGCATTACCAGCTTTTCGTGGAGCAGCTTTTCAAATCTCGAAACTGAGACAGTCACGCTAAACTGCTTAGAGACGAACAATCGACTGGAGTAAAACACATCATTTCCATGAAACTAATACACAGAAACAACAACAGAACAATTTATCGGGGCGTGTTTTCTTGTCCGGCTTACCACGTTAACACATAGGAGAGGGAAATCCATTGAGTAGTGAATTCGTATCCAACCATCCGTCCAAACTATCCGGATATCTAAAGATATCCATAGTTGACAAGGAAGAAACTTTGAAAGCCAAATACACGGCTATTTATAATTTCAAGAATATTAAAATCACTTCAAAAATACCTGCTTACTAGAGGACTTGAACCCTGGATCTTTTGCTTACCGGGCAAATGCTCTAACCACTGAGCTAAGCAAGGTACGGCATTTCGGGAGTGATTTTAATCTATATGAGTGGTAGATCTCAATTGAAAATTTGATCTAAGTGGCTTTGACATGTTTCAAAGATCGCACCAGAACAAGCAATGCCAGAACAAGCAAGCAAGCAACAAGCAAAAGGTCCGGGGTTCAAGTCCTCGAGTAAGCAGGTATTTTTGAAGTGATTTTAATATTCTTTAAAATATCCATGTTGATCGGTAACATGCCTAGCCAGTACACACAATGCGTTTTAGTTCGCAGATGGTGCCTGGCGCATAGCAAAGTGTGTGGTGAAGTGACCGTGCTAGCATTACAACAATTTACCAAATCGCGTGATTGACAATTTGCGCCACCGTCGTTTGTCCCGGCTATTACTGCTTTTGTAATACAAATAAAAAGTTGGTAATTATCTATTATGATAGTACTAAGTAGTTACACATTTTTGTTATCTATCTAATTCACTTAATTTTGCCACAAATTCGTAAAGCCGTGTAACTTGTATGTTTATTAGATGAAAAGTTGTGCCTCACCAGAAATAAAAATATACAAGAAAGGAAAAAAAAGTTGGCTTTCAGAGTCGTATGTTGATGTATTTTTAGTTCATTTTTGGTTTTATGCTCTGTTGGAACACAAAAGTGGCAATATAAATGACCTTCGTCGACATTTTGGGAACATATGTGTTCTTCTTGTTGTATTCTTCGTACAAAATGATGCACCTAGCTCTTAAATTTTTGAGACTCATATCTCCTGACTAATTTCAGCACTATAGTTTTTAAAAAAACTGTTAATAACTGGGT
>QKMV01003708.1:0-11101 GCA_003287335.1 Lednia tumana
ACGCCATACGCCATACGCCATACGCCATACGCCATACGCCATACGCCATACGCCATACGCCATACGCCATACGCCATACGCCATACGCCACCATCGCACGGAACATTTTGCGTTCATCTATTCATATAGTTAACGTTATCAGGTTATAAACACACTTGGTGGGCATGGCAACCAAAACAAACGGACTCGCAATGCGTGCGGAAACCGGCCGTGTGGATGGCCAGTCCGACGGATTCAATCTTCGGGTTGGCAGTCCGTCTTGTGTACGGGCTATGAAACTTTAAAAGGTTCTTTCTTCCTACCTTCTTGTGCGGTCCACCACGGAACCAATAGAGCGTCTTCTCGGCGTCGTCCATTCGGCCGTGGCGTGCGAGCCAGACAGGACTCTCGGGCAACAGAGTGGTTGCCACGAGACTGGCAAGGGGCAGCACGATCGCCAGCCCGGCAACCGTGCGCCACTGGAAGGTCGCGCCCAGCCCGTAGACCACGAGGATGCCGAACGAGTAGCTCACTACGTTGACGCCGGACAGGAAGCCGCGCAGCCGCGGAGACGACACTTCGCCAAGCACCACCTGGCGGACGGGACGGAATTACCGGCTGGGGTTCATGTGTTACCTGACTCGGTGTCTTGTTTGGAACTAGTTTGCTCTTTTACTGGTGCATTTCGTTACGAATACAGAAATAGGCGAGCGAAAATAGCAAAGAATTTTCGACCTGACAAGGATTACAAATTTAAAGCCAATCACACGGCTGATTGCAGCGTGGAGAACAATTGCATCACTTCAAAATGAGCTGCCTACTCGAGAACTCGAACCCCGGAACTCCGACTTACAAGGCCGTTGCTCTACCATCTAGGCTAAACATGGTACGATATTTCTGAAGTGAATTAATATTTTTGTGTGTAATAAGAGTGAGAATAAGAGTGAGAGTAAGAGAGTAAAATCATCTTCGTGCAATTCTCCTATTCTACAGTTTTCCAAATCCCCAATTCAAGCGTGCTTCCAATATGGCCATTTAGGCGTCGGAAACCTTAAGGTAACGAGACTGTATAGCCAGCTTCAAACATGCCCATGTAGGCCTTGGAAACCTAATGGCAACAAGACTGTATAGCCAGCTTCAAACATGCCCATGTAGGCCTTGGAAACCTAATGGCAACAAGACTGTATAGCCTGCTTCAAACATGCCCATGTAGGCCTTGGAAAACATGGTAACTAGACTCTGAAGACAGTTTAAACATGGTTGTTTAGGCTTTGGAAACCATGGTAACAAGACTCTATAGTCTAGAGCTAGTTCAAACTGGTCGTTTAGGCTTTGGAAACCATGGCAACAAGCCTGTTGTCGTCAAATTTGTACCTGCGTTGCCACACATCCCAATCCGACCGAAAAGCCGGCCAAACTGCGTGCGAACAGGATGGCCCAGTGCGACTGCGCGAACGCCATCACGATCCACGCGGTCGTGAGGAACGGCACGGAGATACGCATGGTTTGGCGACGCCCCCAGCGGTCGGCCACGTAACCACTGATCAGCGTGCCCACCGGACAAGCGGCCGAATGTACGCTCGCTGCAAACAAGCAACGAGACGCGTGAATGCCGTAGCCAGGCTTGCCAACATTGCGAGCCCACGACTACCTAAGTTCCGAAAACACGGTATCGAGACGGTGAAGAAAAACTGTTTTCTGAAGCACTAAAGTTGTACCAAAGCTTGTGCGCCTTCACTTGAACGGCGAGATTGCCTGTGTTGGAATATTTTAGATTTTCCTTACTCTCAATGTGGTCAAAGAGCTTACAAGAAAACTGTTCATAAATGGGCAGTAGACAACATTTTTCAAAAAGGCTTAATTCAGCGTAAATAAGGACTTTTTAAAATGCAGCCCCATAAGAAAAGCATTGTACACACGACTTTAATCGTATCTGAAATTACTTTTTAAATGTGGTCTATTGCCCCGAAGAAGCTTTCAGTATTACATTTTTACGACTCATGTCTTCTGTCTAATTTCAGCACTAGTTAATTAACTAATTAAAGTACTAATTAACTAAGTTAATTTACAGTTTTTTTGAAAGCTTTCGGTATAGTTAGCGCAACGTTGGCAGTTTGTTTGTTAGAAGTTCTCAGCAGTTAAACCCATTTACTAACAGTTTGTTTGAAAACTAGTGCTGAAATTAGGCAGATGACTTGAGTCGTAAGAATTTAATAGCTTACAAGAAATTTTCCGCCACTAACTAAAAATGTCATTATTCGTCCTGAGGAAGCCTACAGTATGGTTTGCAAAACGCTTGGAGTATGTTTGTTAGAAGTTCTTGGCATTGGTACCCAGGTGATTAACATTTTTGTAACACTTTTGCCATGGATGAAGTAGAAGACATGAGTGTAAAGAAATGAATGACTAGGGTTGTTCTTAAAATGCACACTCTAAATGTGAATAAACGAGCTGGTCGCTAGAGCGGTGACATACCGATCCAGGATCCCATCTCCTCGGAGGTGGGTATTTCCGAGTCTTCTGCTTGCAGTTGTGGCAATAAGAAGGCCGAGAAGCCCATGGGGAATCCGCAGCCACACGTCAAGAGGAACACGGCGCCTGCCATCAACCCCTGCGGAAACCACAAACAACGACTTGCAGACGAAGGGTGTTTCCAGGATTCCAAAAAACTGTTAAGAACTGCACAAATTAAATTCCCAGCGTTTCGCGGAATTCCCAGGTGAAGTATTTCCAGGATTAATTAAAAATGCTAATTTACTGGGTAAAACTGCTAAGAACTGCACAAATAAAATCCCTACCTTTCGCGAACTGGGCTGTAAGCGTCATCTGGCCCTAATGTGACATTTGAACGTGAAAAAGAACCACCACCAATGATGCAATGATTTCATGATTCCAAGCCTATAATAGGCCTATGATGTCTGCGTCATGATATCGCTATGATATGTGCGAGAGCCCCTAGATTTTAATGGTTTTAATTCATGCTAATGATTGCGGTTTATTATGCTGGAAATATTGCACGGAAAAAAATCCTTCATAAAAAAGTTCCCATCTGCAGGGCGATTGCGTAATTTTCGATCTAGCGTTGTCGGCTAAAATCGATAAGAATCAACATGGCTGAGATAGGAAATCCTTGTCGATTTTAGCCGACAACGCCAGATAGAATGTTACATAATCGCCCAGCAGAAGCCTGTTTTAACGATCAAATTTTTCATCCAATTTCTCTGGCCCGATTTCAGTTTCTTTAGTTACAACGGTTGAACTTTGGCTAAAATTGGTAGAAGGAAATTGTGTCAAATAAATTAGATGAAAAATTCAACCGTGTAAAACAGGCCGAAGCTAGTTATAGCGACCAAAAATCGATCAGAAATTACCGAATTATACCTGATAGCTAACCCTGCCTAACCCTGCTTTGAGACAGGGTTAATTCAGTCGTTAGTAGTAATTGACTTTTGGTTAGACAATCATAGCACAGAGTTATTCAGAGTTAAAGAAATGTTTGTGAATGGGGCCCCTAGAGACGTGAGCTATAAGTCAGCTGGTCCTGGTTTCAAGTCTTCATGAACATACGACAAATGGCTATTAGAAAGCATAGTATAGTCTAGTCCTGCTACTGCTATCACAATTAGCTTACCTGGTTGAAGACGCCTCTCCACGAAGTTTCTTCGGCTTCCTTGAGGTCATCTTTGACGGTGACCGCGCCAGACGTCGGCTCGGAGGGCACTTCCGGTTGAAACTCATCGCACCCAACCGCCATCAAAGCCGACAGCTCCGGACTGGGAAAAAATGGCAACTGTGAGGGCTAGATGATGTGGCCACCCTAGAGCCGGCGCTCGCCAGTTGCGGTAGGCGCAATTGTTGATTTGGGCGTTAGCTCCCGTAAGCTCCGCGTACGCACCATTATTTGAGTGTAAGCCGACCTTTAAACCAACAACGTATATCATTGGTCTTCATTTTGTAAAATAATAATTACAAATATTTCTTAGTCGTTTCTATTCTCTTTAATTTGAGTTACGTCCAAATTTTTATTTAACAAATAGGGATTCTAACAGTTTATGCCTGCGGCGCTAAAATTTGGTGAAAGGAAAAGATATGTAGGTGCCAATGCAAGATCCCCCTTGGTAGAACGTCGGTGGCTTTACCATGGCTAGAAATTCATTGTTTTGATTTCACCGAGAATTGCCCCTTTTTACCACCATTTAATGGGTACCTCAATATTTGAGAAGTTTTCCACTGATTTCGGTACATTTTAAATAATTTATATTTACTAATATTGTTCTAATAGTAATTTGTGTGTGCGTTTTTTTCCACGTTTCGATAAATCTGTGAGCTTACTTGTACGGTATAAATTCACCACTGGGTAGGCACCTTACCCTCGGAGGGCTATCCTACAGAAGTGTCCCTATACCCCCATAAACCCTATAATCCCGATAGAAGTTCTCTAGTAGACATCTAAAGTAGGCACAGCCAGCCACTAGTAGGGCAAGTATAATATGCAAGACTGACAGACCTGTGGTCTGCACTTGTAAAGGCAAGCCTTTGCTTTTTGGGGCTCACCATGGAGAGCGCACGCTGTAATCGTTTATTGGACGAGCGATATTTCATCAATCTCTTTAGACTCATGTCTATACTTCTTAGTCTTAATACTAGTTTTCAAAACAGCTATTAGTTAACTGGGTGACACTGGGAATTACCGGGAATTACTGGTAATAACTGGTAATAGCTGGGAATTTGTTTGTAAAGTTCTTAGCCTAGTGTTACCTAGTTAAATTAATTTTTTTTGAGCGATTTTTTGTTCGAAAGAACTGGTGGGAAAAGTTATGTTAACCAATACGTACAAATCATGCAAAATCCTCAACATATCTGTTTGCAAATGCAAGAACATCCATAATTTTCTGATCTGCCAAGGAGTTTACCGAACACCTGGTCTTTCTGGTACACTTGCATGTGCTGCAATGTCGCTTCAATGTTACGCAATTTTTATTGCAAGTTTTTCCTTGCTGTTCAGTATTCTGTATAACGTGATGCAGAAGAATAAATGCTTATTAAATTAAATAGAATGTAAAATTGCAAACCAATTAGTTAAAACACCTTGCGTGAAAGGAATGAAACTACATACTATTCGTGCTTCATAGCAAAACATGAGCACTAGTAAGACAGGCTTCACTTCTAGTTCCATGCATAATATTAGTCGCGAGGTAATTTGCATGGTGCACGTTTAGCTAGGTCGTACCTACACAATGCAACAACGAGGTACGTGTAGGTACGAGGTAGCTTACTGTGTTCTCATCTTTTACATCATTTGTTGTTTTAGACAAATTCATAATATCACTTTCATGTGTTGCAAAATTTAGTGAACTTTTGAACAACCGTAAACGCACAGGCCTGGAGGAAATCACTTTGAGACACCAGCGTAACAAGCACAACACCATTTTTTGAACTAAGGGCAGTTTTTCAGTGGGCCGTTAAATCTTAACGGTCCGTTAGGATTAGAATCAAGACATCTCGTTGGTTATTGCCAAGTTAATAACAAATTAACGGACTGTCAGATATTTAACGGGCCACTGAAAAACCGGCTCTGAACATATTTTTTCCTTGATTAGAACATTATCTGCATCAATATAAAGAAAGCACACGCTCCCGTCCATGGAAGTGTTTTCCACTGAGGTTCGGTCGCTTTTCTTTCGCAACGTCTCAACACTGAAAGTGGAAAATCGCTTCACCAATCAATTAACCAATTCGTAAACTTACCGATGTTCTTTCTAACAGAGCGACAACACGCTCGTCGTCGATTGACTTTTGAGTCTTGAATGAACGAGTTGAGAGTCTTCACTAGTATTATATAAGAGATGTGTACAAGTGACGCAGGGTTGAGCCAATTGTTTGATTTATAAATGCCGCTCCAGGCAATGTTTACTAGCTTAATCAACGCTGACGCTTTTGATTCCCAAGCAAATGGCAGGTTTGTTTCCCAGTAATGACAAAATAGTAAACAACTTGAAGCAAATGTAGCAACTCCATTGGGCAGGCATATATATGATTGCGGATTTAAGTCAGTAGTAATTACAGTAAGAGTAACTTTAAATGATAATATTATAACTAGAGACTATCATAATAATATTATCCCCTCCTCGGAGAAGCCTAACTTTTAATTCCCAAGAAAATGCCATGATTGATTTCTAGTGATGACAAAAGAGTGATTCAGCCTACAGCAAATATAATTACGTCGTTGGTCAGGCATACGATTGCACAGTAAGGTGAATAGTAATTATAGTCAAAGTAACTAGAAATAATAATATTATAACCATAGACTGACACAATAATATTATCTCCTTCTCATAGAAGCCTAACATATCCCAGCGAAGCGAGAGGGGTGTGATTCGATTATCTCAGTGGTTTGAGCACTCAACCGGCAATCAAGCAGTCCCTGGTTCGTATCCCAGGTTGGATGCACATTTTTCCCGCTTCGCTCCCCTTCCACAATCAGCAGTGCCATGCGGTGATTAATTTTTAAATGAACCATGTGGTGGAAGGGGACAAAGGGCACTCCAGGCAAAGTCAGGGATACTTTAAGACCATTTCCATCAACTATGCAGGGTTTTAGCGTTTTTGAGCAAGCAAAAGTTGTTTATCTCAACCACACACAATAGAGACCCCTTCAATGACCCCCCATATCCATATCAATACATGGTACCCCATAAGTGATACCTCACAGACTGATACCCCAGGTTTTTATCATTTTTGAGCAAAGAAAAGTTGTAAACCTAGACCCCATACACCATAGAGGCCCCTACAGTGATCCATACCCATACCCATATCAGCATAGTACCCCATAAGTGATACCTCAAACAGTGATACCCAAAAAGTGATATGGCATACAGGGATGTACTTCTATAGTCCGCTACCACGTGCTTTTAGAGTTCGTGCGCTCGCGAAGAGTACGTCTTGTGATTATGATCTCCAGGAAGAAATACACGCTGCGTATTGCGTTATCTGCGGCAATCCATTAGCAATCTCCATTATTTTACTTAATCTGATACGATAATAAGTAATGCCTTCTTATCAGCACGTGGCTTTGTAATCCAAGTGCGAATGCTGTTTACAATTAGTATTCACTATAAAATTCCAATACTGCAACATCCACAAACTGTGTAATTCTCTGTGATCGTACTCGTGACTTGGCCTTCTTGCTCAAACTTGGAAGACCTCGCACCAAAATGATGAAGTCTGAATATTTGTTTAGTCACTGATTTAACCGAGTAAATATTTAAACAATTATGGATAGGACTGCTAGACGTACTGGTACAAATACAGCTACGTCATATGATCTATATCACATATCGGTGTGGCTGTAGCATGTAGATAGATGTTTTGACATTTTGTGGTGCTGACAGATATATTGGCCACAAGTACTTTTTGGTGTTTTTTTTTCATTGTTTTAAATCGCCTGTGAATAACAGAGGTCGATGTTTTCGTCGTTTAACGGGCCAGCGACATGACCCCTGCAATAAAAGATAGACTTGGATGATTTCACATGGTTGTCGCCAGTCTAGACGGAGCGTGGATTCAAGAAAACTCTTTTTTTTGCAGCATCAACACATTCTCGTCAAGTTCAATGTGCGGAAATAACACACGATTTCGTGTTTTTTTTTCAACGCCTGTTGTTATGAAACAAAAACGTGCACCAATTAACACTTGTGAGTGTAGATTCGTGATTAGATAGTACCAAGTGGGTGTCATTGACAATTGGCGACAACAGCTCTGCTTCAATACATAACGTGTCGGGCATTTCGGGTGATTTACGCTACCTTTTGTTGCACAAGTAATGTCAACGAATGTGTGGTGCAATACTTTGCGTTTCAATTGTAATTGAATTGAATTGAATTGTAATTGTTACGTAATTTCAATTGTGTTCTTTATTTTCAATTTCGCAGCATTTCTCATGATTTGTTTCTCGAAAATTTACCAGTATTTTTCCATTTAACAAGTGCTAAGCATCAAATGATCTTTTACGCTAACTTAACTAAACGCTATATCTATTCTTTAACTAGTGGCATCAGATTTATAGGTAACGCAGGGTTTGCCCATAAAATAATGACAACCTTTCGAAAACTGCCTAGCCTACAGGACTGTAGCAGTATGTATTCTTATAATTTGTTTGTGAGGTGACAAATTTCTGTAAGATTGTATTGCTGCTGAATTGACTGTATTGTATTGTATTGCTGTATTGTATTGACTGTATTGCTGCGGCTTAGTGTATTACATTAGACTAGGTCATTGGTATAACTATTTGGTGTAGGTAACGTATTAATTTTTTCAAAAGTCGAAGAAAATATGCAAAAATAGAAACAGTCGTGGAAAGCGCGGCATATCTCTGTTTTTGCAACCTTGAAAAGTCTCACAAATCGACAGCCCGTCCCCAATGTCACGGGCAATGCTAGAGAATGCCAACATACCATTTTACCGGATCAAATTATTTGACTTGATTAGTCACCATTCATCAGTCATCTTTCACCAATGATTAAACAAACGCAATTGGCTAGGATAAGACGCAAACTCGAAGATGCAAATACATCGTGCTATTTATCCCGATTTTAAGTTTTGAGCACATGTCACTTTGTGCATCAAAGTCCATGGTGCATCCACCGACGACCTCATATTGCGCAATTCATCCAACGCAAAAGCGCAAATACAACGTGACTGAAGGCCCGGGTCGTGAATAGGAAGGGTGCAACTTTGGTGGGTTGCGAATTGCTAATGTAAAACGAGACGGCCGTTCCCTTTTTGTGGAGAAACTATCCTGACAGTTTCCTCTGTTGTGAGTTATGACGGAAAACCACAGAGCCCATAACCGGCCACAAGAATCGACCCTAGGACCTCCGATTTCTAGACAGTTACGTGCTCATCGCCCCTACCTTGCTCACAGAGAAATCATAGGTTTATAGCTAGTAAGAAGTAATTAACATAGTTATTCAAAAACAGCTGTTTACTTAACTGGGTAAAACTTTTTAGATATCCACTAATAAATTCCCAACGTTTCGCGTTTTTTTCTGTAAGCATCACCCGGGGGCTTTGAAAAATGATAGAAAATAAAATGGGGTAAAAAAAACAAACAAACGAAAACAAACTCTAGCAAAGCCTACTTAACATTATTTGATTGAAGAATAATCGACTCTGCATCTAAAACTCACCTTGGCAAAAAAAAAATTAAAAATCTATCAAATCTTTCCTTTAACAGTTTTAACCAGTTAAGTACCCTTTTTTTTGAAAACTTGTGCTTTGATTAGGAAGAAGATATGCGTCTAAAAAGTGTATAATAAATAAAGCTTTTCAATACTTTTTAAAAAAACTGTTAATAACTGGGTTAAAATGCTGAAAACTTAACTGAAACTAAACTGCCAATAGTGCTGAAATTAGTCAGGAGATATAAGTCTCAAAAAAGTAATAACTTTTCAATACTATTAGCCTAAGATACCGGCTGTCGAGCACAGTTGCTAAGCTGTTGGCGCACCTGCCAATCCTTTTGGGAGATCTAATGTGAGTTTCACTGACAGAATAAGAAATGGGACGAATGTATTTATTTCCCTTGGGAATGAAAGTTGGTAGCCGTGTTCGGTGTACTGTTGTAAAGGAACTATCCCAGTATTTGCAGTTGGAATGGCTGAGTGGGAAAATGCACAGCGGTCCAGAACCAGGGTAACGCCATTGAGTGGCTTTGGTCAGCTGTATATGGATAAGTGAAGTTGTTATGACCGGCTGTCCTATATAGTTGTGGCTATCCGTGATATCCCCCAAGCATTCAGCAGGCAAATGAAAAAAAAACATGGGAGACCTATTATTTTTTGTCGAGGGCTAGTCAAGTTGAAGTCATTCCTTCTCGCTCGCTAATTAACTTGCATTTATTAACTCAGCGACTTGCATTTATTGTGTGTGGACACCGTCTTTTATATTGTGCAACCAGCATGACAGCGAATTCTTTGACACCGACTGATTTATGTCCACTCGAGAGAACTGTTTTTTATTGGGTTTTTCCCTGGCAAAGAGTAATATATTTTCCATCGCCACGACAATTTTCTAGCAAAGAAGACGCCAGAGTCTGCTGTCGGTAGACGAAAAGCTTAATGGTCGTGTTTTGCTGAACGCCTCGATTAATAATATATTGAGACATAAATACTATTTGAAATTTAAATGTTCCAACGGACTAGTGAACAAGAAATAATGTGAGCGCAGTTGTCTAGCTATGAACGCTAGGGTCCACTATTGTCGCAACGGCTTCGATTTACGCGAAGCAAAACGGGATTGAATGCCTTCACACTACTTGAACGGACAATAGTCAAGTGTAGACGTTATAGTTTAGACAAGGCCACTACACAAACTACTCCGTGTAGTCTTGAGGTGTTGCTCTTTTACAGTGGCGAAGCGTCATGTGAGAAAAGGTAGACACTGTCCACCCTAAAAACCAGGAAGTCTACCTATTTTATAAGGGCCAGTCTTACAAGTTTTCATAACTTCGAGTTAATCGCTATTGCTAGGATAAATTTGGTATCGCCATGGCAACAGCCAATCACATGCATGGAATTTATTTTGTTTCTGATAATTACCTCTTAACTCGAGGTGAAGAAAGTTGTAAAACTGACTCTAAGTAAAATTGTAGCTGTTTGTTAATTTAAAGTGGTTTTTCGCGGCTGATTGCGTTAATACTTCACGCTTTTATCCAGCTGCTTGCTGGTTACCATGGGAGCGTTGAATTGACATTTGCGCGTGTGATTTATTTAAGATCCGATCAATTACCTTAATTAATTATCGATATGGAAGTGCAATTAGTGCTAGTGTTGACGAGTAATTACTATTGACAACTTTGCGGGGAAAAAATTGAATGATTTCATAATCTTAATAGAAAAATGTGTATATTATGTTTGTAGCAAATCTATGAAAATACTTTCAACCCCACCCCCAGTTAACAGTCTAACGCTTCGCCATTGGTCCATTGCACACACAAACAATAATAATAAAAAATAACAAACATAATTCAAACTATTAAAAAAAGTTGTTAATAACTGGGTTAAACTGCTGAAAACTTAACTGAAACTAAACTGCCAACGTTTCGCTAACTATGCTGAAAGCT